>MCFE01000868.1:0-29352 GCA_002104905.1 Basidiobolus meristosporus CBS 931.73
TTGCGACAAAAACAAACAGCTAGCCTTTCAGAGTGGTGGCTTGGATAAAGGTGACGAGAGGTGCTTATGTCCCCGAAACATATCAAGTAGCTGCTAAGCCACTGAGTGACGCCATACTCCAATCACTCCATTCAGTACTAATCAATCTTCTGGATGGCCTTTGTTGGGATACTCAGTCGATCCAAGACATCATTGAAGGTAGCTACCTAGAGTTGAACACTTTAATGCGCCAGTTTGGAGGCCAGGATGGTAAAATACGAGGATCGATCAATAGAGCTCGGAATTTCCACATCAATAGTATTGAATCTCTGGGTCAAGGCTGTACAGCTAGGCATCATTTGGGGATCTAGGAACACCAATAAAGCACATGAGACGATGTTTTGTGAAGTGCAGTCATAATACTGGACATGCCTATACACTACATCAAGGCCTCGCTACCGTTCGTATGGGATGTTTATTATTCGTGACGAAATGTGTAAGTCTACATTTGGATGAGAATCTCGTTTTATGATAAACTGAAATATGTGATGCATGAATAAAACTGAAATTAGAACTTTACGATACGATTATCTGGAACCTCAAAATCGCTCCCGGCTCGGCGTATTAGATGGAGGAGCAAGCGGACTATGCACAACGGGATTAAAGCATACTTTGCTGGGTGGATATAGGTTGATCTTTCTAGTGGTAAAGGGGAAAAGCTCGTTCGATGCCAGATGTAACGATGACTATATGATCTTTGCCCTCACGCAATACAGTACGCTGAGAGTAAAGAGAACAACCATGAAAATCACAATTCCAAAAAACCAATACAGATTTGGATCATCTTGGCCAGGGACTCTAACGTTCATTCCCCAGAGACCTGTGATGATGTTCATGGGAACTAGAACTGAAGCGATCACGGTCAACTTGGCAACCACATCATTCATTTCATTGCTCGTTTGCGTAATTTCGATCGAAATCTGGGCCAAATAATTGGAATGTGCTCGGGAAAGGATCTTTTCAAAATGGGCAGCACTTTGAACCATCGTCAAAATATGATCTATAATATACTGTTTAGCCTAAGTTCAGAATGGTTAATTCCCCAGCATGAACGTACCTTGAATATCTCCGAGATACAAGCCTATCTCGTGTCTTTCGTCCGGTTTCAAAGCGTCAATTCTCTTGACCACACCTTTGACTACATCAGCTTTGGGCTTCATAATCCTCAACAGCCCCGATAAGGCTTTTCTAGCATTTCCGATTCTACGTAGCATATCGGCCTGCTCGGATTCTTTGAGTATGAAGACCAACTCGTCGATTGAGTCTGCCTCGAGCTCGAGGTTCTCTTCCAAAGGAATGAAATCATCTACAATGGAATCCATCAACGCGTAGTTTATCCAGTCGGGAGTCATAATAAGATATTCTTTGAGCTGCTCATATCTGGACAGAACCTTCTCAGGGTGGTGGATCGGAAGATAATGGAACGAGAGTATACAGTTCTTCATGACGATGTTGTAGATACTTAGAGAATTATCTACATAGGTGGAGTAATTGCCGGAGTCCTCGTCTGGATTGAAAGTTTGTATACTGACAAAGTAGTAGTTCCTGAATGATTCGCACTTCTCACGACTTTCGGCTCCTTGTATATCTTCTATAGTAAGGGGATGGATATGGAAGATTTTTCCAATCCACTTCAAATCATTATGACTAGGATTAAGAAAATCTATCCAGTACATATTCAAATTCAACAGGTCTGCCAACGGCCTCTTTGCCGAGTCCAGCCCAGCTAGCGAAGTGACTTTGATACTCCCTGTATCAGGAGAAAAGAAGGTGATCTGGCTGTTAGGGGTATATTGCTCTTGCATAACAATGCTTTTTCTCCTTGTGCTGGTTTTGCGGCGATGTAGCTGATGTTGACCGATCGACAAGTACTCTTCAAGTGCTTTGGAATCGAAACGATCATCTTCTTGTTGGACCATGTTTGGGAAGCAAACATCCTCTTCTGGGATGAATTCGTAAATGGTAGGGACGCAAGATTCAGGAGTTCCACCTTCGTAAGAATGTCCCGGCTCTTCGGTCATGTATAACACAAGGTCAGGCTGGCTACCCAGAGTGGACGAACTTTTGGACTTTTCGGGGTCATGCATGCTTTCTAAAATATTATACAACAGATAGACAAGAACCAAAGATTAAGGCTAGGGAGGATTCGCCAAGTATTATAATTTCAAGAACCAAAGGTGACTAGGCGGATTCTCCCAAACCCTTCAAGTACTCGCAAAATTGACTGAGATCAGGTGTAACAAAATGTCGTATAATTTCATAATTCAGCGTTCTTGGCCAATGATATGCTGGCTATTCAAACATTTTTACCTATCCACTGCCACATATAGAAATTTCGTCTTATGAGAAGCTTTTAATAATTTGAAGTGCTGGGGTTGGTTCCAATTTCGTCCGCAAAGGATAAATGGATGCTCACTATATCACGTAGTCAATGAATAGCCCAGATCCTCAAAACTGAACATCGCGCCTAGAAGGTACTTATATAAGGGATATATCTGGTTGAAAACAACACAAATCAAGATGAACAATATATTTACATTTTATGGTGAACATCCCCTTCATATGCGTGACTTCCAAGTGTCACATCGAACTGAAGGCATTTTCGATGGGGTTTACTTAGCCACGATTGTATATCTAGTGGCCAACGTCCCTAGCCTGAAATAGAAGAATTCCAACCATTGGTAACTCGATTTTTGGCATATTCGATGGGCAACAATTCTTCCAAGCATCTTATCCTTAATAAGAAACTTGGGCTAACAAGGAGACAAAGGAAATATCGAAGTTCCTGATTTCCAACATCCCATATGATTCACTTTGGTTTATTGGACAAATAACCTAAGCACTCAAATTGCCCCAACCTTATATTATGTGACGGCTTCGTGATTAACTTTAACCTCGTTAGAATTTTGGGAAATTGGATGGACTTATTGATACTCCTTGACATAAATGGAGTGAAGGCCTAAAACAGTAGGCTGGAGAAAATCTATATTGGAACACCACTATTATACATAGATTAATCTACCGATGGGGGCATAGTGATATTGATTTGGTTAAGCTGCTTAAAAAGTGTTGAAGTTAACGCACAAGGGTTAGATCGTAACCAAAAGCCAACAAAATATCACATAGCAATAAACCATACCACTTCAAACAAATATTAAGCACTTTACCTTTGGATACTTAAAACGTATGCTGTCAGATTAGGTGATGTTGTATGTGGGTCAAATTACTTGATGAGATGAAAATGATTTATTTGAATTGAATGCCGAGGATACCATTTCTGATGCAGTGTGGTTTTAGTTGCTCTTTGACTGAGCATATTGCTTTCGAATGTGCTCATTGATGAAGTATCTGGAGAGCGTTTCTTCGGAAAGATATTTTGCACCCTTGATCTCGCCAATGCATTGGCTCGAGTTGCAAATGCAGCTGAATTGCTCGACCATGTCCCATTCACTGGATGGATAGAAGAAAGTGAGCTCGTCACCTTCCTGGATGTCCTTGACCGCAACAGTAAGCATACGGGCGGTATCGAAATTGAGACTTGGATCACAGCTGTGGTTACAGTAAACCAAGTCATTAGTTAATTCGATGTGTTGGTCCTGGCCTACTTGAACTGTATGGTAGAAAACACCAGCGATGGGCTTTCCCTCCAAGGGATGCACAACACTTCCCTTCTTGAAATCACGGGTAGCTACAAGCTTGAGGGAGCGAGCAATATCCTTACCGCTGGGAACAATCTTATATGGTACTAGCATAGTCAAGCGGAGTGTTAGTCGATGTATGGAGAAGCAGACTTCTGTTTGATATGCTTACGTTGGGTATCGGCCATCATGAGAGTGTAATAGAGCGTCTGTGTCAAGCTTTCACGCTGACTTCCTACGAAAGGTCGCCTTTATTCATATTTTCTTTTGAATATCACTCACGTGAGAGTCGGTGTCAAGGAAGATTCAACCAAGTTTGCACTCGATCTCTGGTCTGTTGATTGATTCAAAAAAGACGTCACATCTCTATTCCAAAGGTGTTAGCGAAATTGCCGAAAACTCACTTGAATGTGAGAAATTCGGGTTGAATTCCTTCAACAAGAATCTCCATATTTGGGTAGTGGATGGTACCTGGCAATGGTGATTGCGTAATTTGAGAAATAAATGTCGTTCGTGTATTGCGCAGCGGTGTACCCTGACAACCAGTTATAGTGGACCCTGTGGTTTATGATTTGATAATTAGATGCATTTCAGAGCGAAATGGCGGATAAATCAATGGTCATTCAGGAAATCACACTGATTGAGAGCCGAAGAGGAAGAAAGCTGGACAGAGTGCCAAGAATCCTGATTTATTCCAGTCGAACGTAGATTATCATATGCTTGCTTTTGGTATCCGTTCCCGGATTATCAGCCATTATGCATTGGCTCCTAATCTCCTCCTTCGTGTCCGAATTCTACTGCTTGTGCTTCATCATATTACGTTTTTGTAATAGGTTGACAAGTAGCCCTTCGAGGTGAAACTAGGATCTGTAATGATGCTTGCACCAAGCATAGGCATGTCTATTAAGGAAGCCCCATTCCTTGTTTAGGCTCGGCTTCAGGAAGAGGTACTGTGGGGTATGAATTCTAGTGTGCAGGAATAACATGTTCGAGGAACAAGGATCCTCTCTCAAATGCCGGGATTGAAGCAACGTGAATCAACAGGGTTTCGTATGGCCCATTGTATACAATCTAATATCTAGTTTCAGGTAGCTACCATTGCTTTTTTTGGAATGTTGAAAACGTGGAAAGCCAGGGTGAAGTATACAAAACCAAGGAAAGTTTCTCAAACATAAGATGGCCTCGTGGCGAAAAGTGTGGAGCATCCATGTATGGAGGGCTTAAATGAAGCAAAAATGCAGCGGCCATAATTTTCAGTGGCCATATGCATCTTCAGACAGCTCACAGCATTCTACCCATCCAAGCGATGGTTTCAGATAGAGTCAGTCTTTAGGAGCATGCAACAGAGTGCTTTATTCAATGCATTGCGACATCAGGTCAGAGGCTTTAAATATATACCCCTCGCATCCATGTTGTCTGCCTGACTTCTTTGTAAAGAAGCCTATCGTCTCATTTAGTTGTCGGCAAACCATAGCAGAATTTCTACGGAAAAATGCCTTCCTTAACAACCGGTAACCTTCCCAGGGTCCCGCCTAATCCTTTTGAAGATCCTGCGAATGAGGTTACAATGGCGATGGAATCCGATGTTACCTTAGACATTGATGAACATAGTGAATCAGCGGCCATCCTCTCTATCCCAAGTGCCGAACCCCATACTGCCTTCAATACCAACAATGCCTACTCTAACTCCTATCCAGCCCATGACGAGCTTGCTCTCCGGGAGGAGAGACTTCTTCGGAAGGAGATGGAGCTAGAGGAGCGTGAAAGGGAGTTGGCTCTGCAAACCAAACGCTTGAAGAATCAAGGACCTAAGCCCTACAATTTCCCTCCGTTGTGGCCAGTGATGTATCACAATATTGACGAGGAGATCACGGATTCAAATAGAGTGCTGGTGCGAAACATATTTCGCTCGTGGCTTTTCACACTGGGTACGTTGCTGTTGAACTCAACCAGTTGCTTCCTGATTTTGATCGCACATGCTGTCGGTGTTAACACTGGGGCCACCGACTTCGGAGTCGGACTTGTCTACACTATATTCGTGGGAATGGCATCGTTCTTCCTCTGGTATAGGCCCGTTTACAATGCATTCATGAAGGAGAAAGCCCTTTACTACTGTATGTACATCCGGCTAGATTATGATTCTATCTGACATCATCACTAATCGACCGAGCACTAGATCTCTTCTTCGTTTTCAACGGGTTTCATATAGGGTTTCAGTTCTACATGTTGGCGGGTATCCCAGGATCAGGTTCCGGCGGATTGATCAACATGATATCTATGATATCAGATGGTAAAATCCTTGCTGGGGTGTTTTGTATCATCACCTCGGCCCTATGGGCATGTGGGGGTACCTTATCGTTGTTTTTGTACAACAAAGTCTACTCGCACTACAAGCTTCAAGGGCACACGTTCAATGAGGCCAAGAGCCATGCTGTGCGTAAAATTGTTTCCACTAGCGGCTAGTTTTTTCCCTAGCGTCTCGCAGCTTAACCTCTAAACTTCTTGTAGATTAATTTTCTGGGCCAGATATGTACACGCGTTTCTCTGGCATATTTAATGATATGTAGAATAAAACCGATGATTTGGATTGATATTGCACGTCAAGTTGAGGATGGATCTTATTCGGATAGCAGGTACCTCTAACTAGTCAAGGAAGCCAGCGTGTTTGGACAATCGAGATTCCGTTTTGATGCATTTTTGATTGGGTCGGAACTAGAAACATGGGTATAATTTTGATTGGCGCTCACGCCTTGAGTGGCTGCATCCTGCTATAGAAACATAGAAATGTGCATGCTGCGTTTGTTACACGAACTGCGCATAACTCAACAAGTGGAAAGGGACCGTAAACAAAAAACCACCAAGGCTGCACGTAGATCCGTCGCTGCTGTTGGAGACGTTAGGTGGCCTTACCACCGCCAAACCCATCTCCTTCGGATGCCAAAGTCGGTCGTTGGCTACCGAAGCCCTTCAAAAAGCATCCGAGTTTGACACCCATCAATGCACAGGTATCATCCAACACAGAGACCTACAATTGGCCCGTAGACCTTGCGGGGCGCTCTTTATTATGGTGAATAGATACTAGAACTCACGAGTGGAGTAGAAACGAAAAATAGCTCCCCCCGAGAAAAAATGGCTGTGTTTACATGCTCGAATGCTGTTGAGATGAATATGCATTGCACAGTCGTGAGAATTGGTATAAGGATGAACCAAAATGTACAGGTCTAATTGAACAAAAGTACAACCATCAATCTTTGATATCTAATGGGTAGATTCTTATTGAATTGATGGGGCCATTCAGGAAATAAAGGTACATCGTAATTACTATCTCCTACCATTCAGAGACCCGTTGGACCTGCTAGGTGCAAAAGTATTGACGTTAATATCAAATGGGATCTGAGGCTTTGGCTGCATATGCTTGTAATATTCAATGAGGTTGGTATACCTACTTTGCCGGGGTGTCTCTGCAAAGCCACAAATCTTGCTCAGCAAATATCGTAACCAATTCCTTCCGTGAGGGTGGTGTGTAGTCGGGCCGCAATGTGTGCAACAGATCCATAAATGAGGGGTTTTCTATCACCGAGAAAGGGATTCCCGTGACGTAGAATGTACGTGCAAGTGTGGCATCGATGAACTCCTTCTCGTCCTGCTCCTGGGTAAGACTTACCTCATTCATCGAATTTTCGCGTACTTGGTTATGGATTTGACTATGCATATTGACTGGTATATTATTGTTGTTGTTGGAGGCCGGCGTCTGCATACTTTGGATATTGACTTGTTTTGACTCGGAAGCCATGGCGTGTAAGGTAGACATAGGTGCAGTGGATGGTGTAGCCATGGGGGTGGGTGCAGGGGTCATAGTGGTGTTGACTGGAGGCATTGGTGGAATCTGTTGTAAGATAGGTGTATGTGTGTGGGAGCCAGAATTGGCCAGTTGCAGAACTGACTCGAGGCACGGCTTCTTGTTTGGCGTTGAATAATCCTCCTGAGCAAGTAGAGATTCCCGAACCTCTATAGGACAACCAGAGCAACGACTAAGCAAATGTTTAGTCATACGTGCTGGCTGGCCATTAAACTCGTGTGGGCAGTATCTACATTTCGCTCGGTGTTGCGAGCCCTTAGTTTTGGGCTCAAGCCGATCGAAGTATTGCCAAACTGATTTACACTTATTTGTCATGGTTGAGAGAGAGGAGGTACGCGCCAAAAAGTGTGCCGCTACAGCTTCCAGTAGCGAGATAATATACCGGTAGAGCACCCAGGGAACAAAGGTAAAGTAGCACAGGGTAGAGTTCCAAAGGGATAAAAGGGAGGTATGGGTGATTAGTAACAGGTTTGACTGGAAATGGGGTATTTTGAATGAGATTTTTCAAACCATTTTATGTACTCGGAGTTGGCCTAATTTGGGTAATTTCAAAAAGCAAACCCCAGGCCAACTATAGTAAATTGGAAAATGCTTATGCAATAGCTTGTCAGAGGTGGTAGTGCTTCTCGAATAGGAACACACGTCTAGCTGGTAGAAATATACGGAGCAAACAATCACCAAGATTAATTTTAGGGGACATTGAAATCATTCATCCAATACCGCAGGCGAACCTCCAATGAATATGTAGTGGGAATTTCTCATCACACGTTTACCATATCCATACCCTTTGTGACCTAGGGATACCCAATTAGAGTGTCCCAAAGGAATACAAGCCTTTACTTACCCAAATGAAAAGACGCCGAGAGACCAAGCTTGTCACACATGGTCGCAATGCTTTTTGAACCCCTCAGGGTACTCGACCAGCTAAGAGGCTATGATAGAGAATTACCTCTACAAGACGTATCTACGATAGGCTAGAGTAGACATTTCCGGGAATGCACTAATGGTTGGTGATTTCTTTACAATCATCCAACCAGAGCAGATGATTCCAGATTCCAAGCTGTAATTGGAACAGACTCCTTATGTTTCCGAGTTTACCCACAGATAGCCCATGCCTTTGGTTCTCTAGCTAGTGATTTGCAATGGAATACGTGTTTTCCATCTTGGTGGACCGTCTTCTTTACCGTTCAAAGGTAAAATGTGCGATACTATTCGGTTAATCTACTATAAACCTATTCGGCGTTTGGCACGCATTCACTATGACAAGCGGTTTACAGCTGCATCACGGAAACACCGTCCGAATGTGAGCATAATGGACTTCGCACCAAACATCAACAACCTCAATGCCCTGGCGCGATATGAATATTTGTATATTCCAGACTGTCGAAAATAGAACAAGCCCCAGGACTTTCCGTATTTACTTTGTATCCAATGGGCTATTGGGTATTATTGAAAGCTATCTAATTAGGCTTTGGGTGAAAGATTAACATTGACAAGCCATACAGTTTATCTAGTATCAATACTTCATCTCCATGGTAAGATATTTGTTTTCATTATTTTCAATAGATACCTACGCAGAATTTGGTGGTTTCAATGTAACTGATAGTATGAGAGGGTTATGAGTTGAGCCATCAAATTAAATGATTACTGGTGGTAATATTTTTCCAATGAGCTTGGAGGATGTTTTGGATGTCTGGATAATGGAACCAATGTTTGGTGCTCTTCAACTTCTGGCCAGAATGGCACATATCGCATCTATGCTATATTGCTAATAAATTTCGGTCTGGGAGTCTCGAGTACTGAACTCTTCTATGTAATGTACATTCCTCTGTAAATATAGTTTGAAAGTAATGGCTGTACGAGTGATGTTACTGCTAAGCAGTGTTGATTACAATTGCTTGGACTAGTGATTTACGTAATAATCAGCTCGATAATCTACGTCATTCTCAAGGATATCGATATCTCGTAAAGTTCGTTTTTAACACGAGTACGGTAAGATCCGAAAGATGCATGGGTAATTGACACCGGTAGCACAATCGAAACCTTATCAGTATTAGCGTTAAAACCGTGTACACCTAATTTTGGTTGGGAGCTGAGAATGATGATCAATAGAATCTTCCAAAGACCAGATTTGTATGTTCATTTATTATTGACATTCATAGGGTAGAATGCCTGAGATATAGCACAGTCATTTTATTTACTGTATTCATTTTGTAACAGTGTATATATCTAGAACCATAGTGGGAGCAGTAGTTCTCACATCCGTGGAGTGCTACATTTCATTATTGAGCGGTTTCATATCTTATATTGTATAGAGTACCAGCCATATATTCTGATTTTGTACGTTTCGAGGCACATCAGAAGCTTAAATATCTGGTTTATTCGGATGACCTTATAATCTTAGAATATGGCCTTGTAATTCGTTGGTTATTGGCTCTGTACAAAGAACAGGTAGCTTATTTACCTATACTAAATTTCAAACGGTTACACACCAACCTTAAACTCGTATGACGAGTAATGACAATCAAGTATTGGGAGAATAGCCATAAGTGTGCTTCGAAGTTGCCATGGACTTCACTAAATTGTACTTATCTAACTCCTAAAGTCGTAGCTCGTGCCACACATACACAGATACATGTGATAACTCTAGGCGTTTCTTTGATTGGTAGTGAATCATCATTTTGAAAATATATCCCATCTTTATTGATTTAGGAAGCTAGCTCTGGTTGACATCTACTATAATCGGCATCCCTTCAAGTGACCTGGGAATTAGCAGTAATATTGAAGGCCGAATTTTCATATAAATACTGCCGCATACCCTTCCAAAGCAAAATAAGCGTTGCTCATACAATCTACACAACTCAAATGTCTAGCGATCAAAAGGCCGAAGTAGCACAATATGTGGATGGAAAGTCCTGGTGGAGGAAGCTTTTTACTCTGAAAAACGTTGATAACCTTCGTTCCCGAGCGGAGAGCTCTGAAATGAGCCGCTCCTTGTCCGCCTTTGACCTAACGGCAATCGGAGTTGGTGCTATTATTGGTACTGGAATTTTTGTACTTACAGGCACTGCAGCTGCACAGAACGCAGGGCCAGCTGTAGTTTTGTCGTTTGCAGTGGCTGGAGTTGCGGCCGGCACAGCAGCCATGGCTTACTCTGAAATGGCGTGCATGATTCCCGTCTCCGGATCAGCTTACACTTACTCATATGCTACCATGGGCGAGTTGGTTGGGTGGATTATTGGTTGGGATCTGATTCTCGAATACTTGGTCGGTGCCGCTACTGTTTCTGTTGGATGGTCCGGATACTTCGTAAAATTCTGTGAAAGCGCCTTCAATTGGCAGCTTGATAAAAGATGGGTGGATTCTCCTGTCATATTTGACGCAAAGACGAATTCATTCGAAGTAACCGGGAATTATATCAATCTTCCAGCTTCGGTGGTTTCACTAGTTGTCACTGGACTCCTCTGCTTCGGTATCAGAGAATCTGCCAGGGCTAATGCCGTTATGGTGTGCATCAAGACGCTGGTGATCCTCTTGTTCATTTTTGCTTGTATCAAGTACGTTGAGCCTAGTAATTATACACCATTCGTCCCAGAGAACGAGGGAAGTTTCAGCAAATATGGCGCTACTGGAGTTCTAGCAGGTGCCACAAGAGTTTTCTTCTCGTACATCGGGTTTGATGCAGTTTCAACTGCTGCACAAGAAGCAAAAAATCCTCAACGCGACCTTCCTATTGGTATCTGCTCTTCGTTGATTCTCTGCACAATACTCTATGTTGCAGTATGCGTAGTTATGACTGGTGTGGTTCCCTTCAGAGAATTGAATTCATCAGCACCCATCAATGTTGTCATTGGATATACTGGCATGAGGTGGTTAGGAATCATTGTATCATTGGGGATCCTATTTGGTCTAACCTCGGTGATGCTTGTATTGTTAATCGCTCAGCCGCGTATCTTCTACTCCATGGCTCTTGATGGTCTATTCCCGAAGTTTGCAGCTAAACTTCACCCCAAGTACAAAACTCCTTGGTCCACTACCCTAATTTCAGGACTTTTCTGTGCCGTGGCCGGCGGAGTTTTGCCAGTCGATGTTCTGGGAGAGATGACATCTGTTGGGACATTGTTTGCCTTCGCGTTAGTCAACATTGGTGTAACTATCTTACGAGTGAAGAGACCTGATCTTCCTCGTAAGTTCAAAGTTCCACTTGGTCCTTATCTGTTTCCTGGCCTTGGTGCCATTATGTCAGTGGGATTAATCGCCACCGCTTCAGCTCATACTCTGCTCCGACTCTTTGTTTGGATGGGACTCGGTGTTCTAATCTATTTCTGCTATGGCCGTACACATTCAGTAATCAATAATCCTCACCGTGCAGCTGAATTCCATGATATCGAGAAAGTTGATATCTAACTTGGGTAGCTTTTTCACAACCACATCGTTAATGATCCATGTTACATATCGACAGGTGCCAAAGCGTAGCAATGTTTCTAATCATCTTGAAATCCATTAATAAAATCAACTATCCTATATATACATATCTTTAATAGAAACGGGAAACATCTGAAATTGAAGAATATCCATAGCCACAAATTCATGGCGATTTGGTTTTCTCGAGAACTCGAATTAGAAAAGATCGCTAGTGGTTATCATTGCATTTCATAATTTGAGATCATCCATACCTTCCGGCGCTAGATAGAGTACGACTCGCTAACCAGTATTTACAAGTACGTGATGTCAATTTTAGATTGCTTGCAGACTATCATCAGACTCGAAATTGTGGAGCCAACGCATGCTATTATCACAGTGGCTGCCATCAAACATGGTGGTGGCCTTAGACACTAAGTACTTTCTCAAACCGTCTAGGTAGCTGCTTCGTTATCACCAAAATCCAGGTGGCTTTCACTATCTACATTACTGGACACGTGAGGTAGAATAATATAAGATGACCACATTAGGGTCTTGATTGAATTCTTGCGCATGTGCCTCAATAGTAGGATTCTTACAAATCAGTACTTGCATCTATCCAATCTTGTGAACTCCTCATCATTTCCGCTTAATGGAAGGTTCCATGTGTTTGGTGCGCGCGAAATTTAGCCTGTACGAAGCTCTGGCGTGGATCATATGATTGCGATATATTCCTCGGCTTTTTCCAAATATGACGAATGTCGACTGGTCGCAAGGACGTTCGTTTAGAGGATTCGTGTGAAGAAAGTGGTGGGAACTTCCCTTGGGATAGATTGGATTCCTGCGTATCTCCACATCAGTCAACTGGTTTGTGGTAAATGACACTCGACCCGTTGAGGCGAATAGTATATTACGTAACGTTTATTCATACGAGGGCGACGTTTATTACTGCAGGTTGGAATTCGTAAATAACGCTTTTGTAAATAACATGCCTGAAAATCAACACAGTAATTAATACGAAGTTTCTTTCCGATGCTATATGATAAGTAAAATGTCTAAATCAAAGGTATTGGTGATTGAATTCAAAGTGAATGTGGAAATAGGAGTCTAAAAGCATTCATACCGTGTAGCCGCCTAATCCCTGGGTATCTCCCAGAATTCTTCATCGCGGCAAGCGAATTGTGTAAACCCCTTACATACAACATAATAGCTGGGATTGAGATTTTCAAAGTGTATTGAGGATGATCCTTGGCAGATGCAATCCATTGACTGGTCGTCTATGGAAGATGATACTAGATACTGCTAGCTGGTGTTTTTGTTTTCCGTCATCTGCGTAATAGGCCGAACATATAATCCACAACACTCGCTGAACCATTGGAGAAAGCCCTCCACATGCATGCCCACTTGGATAAAGATCATCATTGACGCAGATAATAATAAATCCCAGTGGCTGTGATTACCAAGGGCAAAACCTATTATCGATCTTTTGTACTTTAGCTGGCATAGTAACAACAGAGTGAGAGCATGGATTGCGACTTTCCGAATATGATTCGGAAGCCAGCTCCCATTGTAGTCTCCCCCGCTTTTGACTTGTCCCCAGATTCTCAAGTTGTTGATTACGACCAATGCAGTAGCCATAATGATCACTGCTATTGAATTGTTTACCAGTCAATATATAGATACTGACCATTATTACTGTGCAGGGTACATCCTCATTCATGTTCGGAATTTATGGATTTCCAGGATGAAATAGAGTTTATATAGTGTGGGATCGCCGTGTCAGCCAGTTCAGACAACAGAGTCCCCATTTCATTAATCACTTCGATTCTGCCATTAGAATGAGTATGCTTCCAAAGCCAGTCACTACCCAGGTCAAGCAGCATCCCAGTCTGCCCGATCTGGTTACCTCGTATTTTGTATCTCCTAAAGGCCTTGCTATTTTTCGTGGATTAGCCTGCTCCTACGCAATCATTTCCTTTATATGTAACCTGGTGAATTATCGGAATGCCTTGCTACAGTTTTTCACGCAATTCGCCTGCTTGGCCTATGTAGGGTTGATTGGATATTTGATGGTAAATTTGCTCCCTCCTTTTGCTGTGATCCCTTGCTACGAATGCATCTGACCACCATGCTTATTGCCACAGATTTCTCTCCGGCTGTCGTATCTATATCTCCGAAACCCTAATGATGAGCTCCAAAGTTCTATTATGAGAAACCGTTCTGGTGTTCGCTTTGCTTACTCCCTACTATATGCTACCACTCAAGTCTTTCATACGGTCATCCCTATCATATATTGGACAGTGATCATGCGTGTTGGGTTTGAGCACAGAGGTGGCTATCAATTCTGGTTGAGCTTATCGCTCCATGGGGGAAATTTTGTCATCACTCTGATCGAAATGTGCCTGAATAAGGTGCAGGTAAGCTGGACCCAGCTCCCTTTCCTACTCCTTGTTGTGATAATGTATTTTGGGCTGTCCTGGATCTACTACACATTGTAAGTACAGGTGCTGTAATTCTGCTACCCCTCACATACTCACTATTATTCTCTATAGCACTGGGCATTCGTTGTATGCCACGACCAGTGAGCCCAATGTCTACAGCGCTCTTATCATGCGATACGCTCTGGTACTTGGGATCTTTGTTGTGGTATTCGTTGTTATATATGGCCTTCATAAGGTGCGGACTAGCCTGGGTAAAAATTTGGAAGAGAGCGATGTGCAGACTGAGGTGATTATCGTGGAAGACTTTCCTACAGAGCCCAAACCAGCCTCGCTCAGCAATCGATCAGTCTTTCCACCAGCTAGTCAGGCACAAGCATTCAGCCATATCTTGACCTTTTTTTAATTTAACGACCCTACTCAGGAATCATACATAGTGCACGGGCATTCCCGCTTTGCAGTTGATTATTGAATCAAGGGCATTCCATTATACTCGAACTGGTCCAACAATGACCTCGGTTCATTCTCAGAAATGTTTTTATTATGAGGATTCTTTTATTATTCATTTATTTCTATATCCATACACCACATCAACAGCATAGACATGACACTTATCAATTATTAAACTCATCTACAAAGCACCTGTATCGAGGCCTGAAACCTGATTCTAAAATGCTCTGTGTGCTGCGCCCAGCAACCTGCTAGCCCAGGCGGACGCAAAGCATGTCATCTTCAGCCGCAAGGTATGGAGCGTCTGTGCTGACACCAGTCGGACTACCTCCCCAGCTGTGATTCTCTACGGCTGGGCCAAAACAAGGAGACAGTAAGCATTGGATAGTGCCATCTCATACACTCATCAAACCTTTAGCAGAGACAATAACATGTACGCACACCATCTCCATTAATTATTTTAGTGTACCAACAGGACTATTCTTCCACTGATTATTTCTTTTTGCCTACGCTGGCCAATCATCAAATGGCCCCATAACCAGGCAGAATTTTAAGTGTAAATCTTTGTGAGCGTACAAGCTGCACACTCCCAACATGCTTCAAGCCATTTTTAAGACGCGTATGTATAGTAGAGAACCACACTACTTGATTACCCTCCAACGTTTCCATATTAACGTAAAAGGATTTCTCCCATCTTATCTATCTAGGGCCAATCCTCCTACGCGTCAACCTCACCTTTATCAAGACCCCATTCACTGCATCTCGCCAGCTTAGCGAAAAGATCTCCTGTCCGGACCCCGACGAATTTGTCAAAAGAAATTCTTGGAGAAAGAAGGCACTTAAAACCCAGCCAAAGGGAAAACGCATTCTTCGAAAATGGACCGAGGAAGACCGTGAAAACCTGCTCTATGCCGTCAACAAGTATGGAAAACGTTGGAGCTTTATAGCCGGCACATTTTTCTCGGACAGAAGCCCGAATTCGTGCTACCAGATGTATCTGAACTTGAAAAGCTCTTACAAGAAGGGACCTTGGACCGATGAGGAAGACGAAAGCTTGAAAACTCTATCGTCGATGGAACAATATACCGGCCAGTGGAAAATCATTTCCGAGGCATTAAATCGCTCTCCTGCAAGCTGCTATCATCGGTGGCATACCCGGTTCAAACCGGACATCAAGACCGGTCGCTGGACGGAAGAGGAGGATATGGCTCTTTTGGAAGGTGTGAAAAAGTACGGACGGGATTGGGAGAAGATTGTGAAGGATATCCCAGGAAGATCAGGCAGACATGCATTACTTCGATACGACAAATTTATTTGCCCGAACACAAACCGCGGTAAATGGACTCCGGAAGAAGATCAACTGATTCTACAAGAGTTTGAAAAGCACGGCAGAAGTTGGACCAAGATTGCTGAATCAATCCCCAATAGAACGCCTTTTCAGGTTCAAGCAAGATACGACACCAATGTAAATCCAAAGATCAAAAAAGGCCGTTGGACACCAGAGGAAAGCGACCGTTTGCTTGAATTAGTTGCAAAGTATGGCCATGACTGGACACGTGTGTCACAAGAACTTGCTACCAAGAGCAACATGCAAGCCCTTCTTCGCTACAACTATCTACGCAGCAAACAGAAAAAGGAAGCCAATTAGAATAGGCTTTTATCAGAAAACGGTCCTCACTGGTTATACTAACCTCTTGCATATTCGATAAATCTGACGATACACCATTTCTTTAGAATAAATGTTTATACAATGGTACTATTTTGGCGTGGACTAGAGCTGATCTAAAACGTTTACCATTAAGAACACCGTCGTGGCCACTTGCTTTATTCTAATTAAGAGCCTATCGTACCAGCTCGAAAACCTTCCATCCAAGAAAAGCTATGGATTTGCCTGCTCCATTACCAATTTACCTCAGTGCAACCACTAATTCGAGCACCGTCTATCACTATCCAATAAAATTGTTCATGACACTCTGTCTTCAAATGAATCCAACACTGAAACGATACAACCAACCTCATCAACTGCAATGGATATGGAAAGATTGTTTATTAATCTTAGCCTCATACTAGCAAAACTAAGATCAGAGGCATATGACCAAGAGCTGAGGTAATGTATGTGACAAAGTGCAATACAGATGGAATGATTTTAAAAGAAATTGGCCCTCACCAGCATGCAATATGCTCTATATATTCGTCTAGAGGTGCACCTCCCTGGCATTTAGAAGTCGTTTTGCTCACGATTGAAACGAGGACGGTCGTTAAAGGTACGAGGAGCTCTGGGGCGACTTTGAGCTTCGCTGACACGAAGATCGCGTCCATTGAAGCTATGGCCGTTGAGGGACTCAATAGCCTTGGGTGCGGCATCCTCATCGATTTCGACGAAACCGAAGCCCTTCATACGACCAGAATCGTCAAGAGGAAGGCGAACATTCTCAACTGGACCGTATTGTCCAAACAGATCTTGGAGTTCTTGTTGACTAGTACCCCAGGGGATGTTACCGACGAAGCAGGTCTTGGTTCCGTAAGCACGAGCCAAGTTTAATGGAAGTGCGTTTCTGGTAAGTCGGGCGAGGGCGTTCATGTTAGGACTGGTGAAACAAAGCGATTACTGCTAGCAGGAACCAAAAGCTTTGTATTTGAATAAACAGCAGTCAGGTGATTATGTGTTGCTACGGGGGGTCAACAAAATTTTCAAGAGAGCCTATATCCTTATTATTGGATGCATGAATTCAGTTTAGCCTAATAACCAATGATTACCAGTCACTTTAAGTCTAGGCAAACTTCTATGTATTAATTAAGATGTATTATCCTGCACAGGAGAATTTTGCTTGTTTGTTCGGTAAAAGATGGCGAGAATCATATTCGGTTGACTAGTTGACACACAAGCTTGGACGATATGCATATTTTCCAGGAGTCGATCACCACAGATGGTTTATACATGAGTATCATCCGTTAACCATCCTTGAATAACATTTCACCTAGTATTTTGTGTATTTAAGCACACACTACAGCATTGGTAGAGTACGAAAATCAATTGCTGTGGGTGTGAAATTCCGTGGGGAACCACCTTGATTTTATATTTTTTGAGTATTTGATCTAAACAAATCTCAATCAGTTTGGGGAAAAGGGGAGAGTTGGCTGTTATTTTTTGGTGAGTTCGCGGGGTTGAATCCGCCTTTTAGTCACGTGGAGGGCCGGTAATCTCAAGTAACAGCTTTGGACTGGCAGCGAACGTCTATTTGGCTGTTTACGAATTCCCCTTCTCATACATTCACCTCTCGTGCTCACAACAATTTCACCGTGAATCATGTCTACATATAACCAAGAGCTTCCACCTCAAGGTGGATACCCCGCTATTAGATATAAGCGCCATCTCCCCAAGAAAGGTCCCTCAGGCTTGGTGCTTTTCACCGGCTTGGCTGCCATCACCGGTATCAGTTTCTATCAAGTTTTCGAGGGGATTAAGGAAAGAAGGTAAGCGCATAGCAGCCTTTCGGCTATTCTTGTTTTTTCCAGCTACCACAACACAGATGATTTCTTTTTTTCTCTGAGATATTCAATTTTTTTATCCGGTTTTTAGGGAGCTTAAACGCGAGAAAATCTGGGCTCGTTTACACTTGCTCCCAATGCTCCAAGCTGAGTATGATCGTGATGCTTACCGTCGTCAGTATGCTGCTTTCGTGCGTGAAGCCGAGATAATGAAGGACGTTCCTGGCTGGGAAGTCGGAAAATCAGTCTACAATACAAAGCGTTATATCGCCCCCAACATTATCATCGCCTAGATACTGGTCATCATTTACAATTGCGTAAAAAAACTATTTTGCTATCTCCTTGTCTGCTTGCTATTCATGAAGTTTCAATTTGCCGAATAAATCGAGAAATGTCAGGGACACCACTACATTGACCTCATAACTCAAAGCCCACCTGTGGCTTCCAAAAATAAACCGTTTCAACTCATTCGGCCCCCAAAGCACTGGTAGTCTATTCAATGGTGCCAACTACTTACTAATACAATAGCTCTTGGGGTGCAAATTCCATGTGCGATTCCCCAAGGCGATTTATTTATTCTATATTCATGAAGACCTTCAAAGCTCGACATTGAAAGATATGGGATGGCACTCAAGAGTGTTGAGGTTAACAAGGACAATAGTGCTTGTTTCCGAGAACTTGGGAACCAAAACAACTCGTATCTGCTGTCCATCGGGCCCTGAAATCAAAGGTTAATCGAAAGGCTCATTTCAGTGAATACAGTCTCGCAGTGGCATAGTACCTTCGACTAGCTGATTCGAGAACTCTGGCTGGTTTCCAATAATATAAACGTGAGGACATTCTTTCATAATGAACGGATCATTGTCTTGGAAGGGGTAGCACCCTACGAAATAGAAATAGCGTATGAAGGCTGTTACTATCTGTTTGTGAACTTCAGCATATACATTGTCCTACATAAAGTATCGGGTGCTGTTGGTGCAATATGTCTCCATAACAAGGTCTTAATTGCCATATCTATCCTCTCATCATCCAAAGTGTATTTCATGATATCGTCCAAGGTTTGTCCCGATGTCGCTAGAAATCTGCGGTGTAATAGTGTTAGCATCGGTACCTTTAAGGTGTGTATGAGAGGATGCTTACGTAGTTCCGTCCAGCTTGAACCAGTGCGGGTTGGTCACGTTATTGAAAGACGACATGCGCTGAGCTTTTGGGAAGAGCGATGGTAGTATAGGTTGTTGAGGAAGGGATGTATTGGTTGGATCGTTTTCCCCAGACATGAGATCAATATCTACAGACTGACAAATATCATGAAGAAATTCATCCAAATCACTGATGGGTTTATCATCGTACGTGATCTGCTCATGGCCAAAACGTTTCTAAAAAGTGCAAGCTGAGTTATCACGAGAAACAGAAGATATGATATTTGGACTCATACTGGTTTTTTCTCATTTTCAGTGGAATGAATCTTTGAAAGGACATTTCCAGCAAATACTACTCGAACAATATTCGAGCTGAATGATTGCTCGTCAAATCCCCCAAGCTCTCCCGACAAATACTCTTGAAGCATCTCAAGACCAAGCGGTGGTATCTTGTTGTCTCCAATATCCAAGCCGGATACCAATGCAACATATTTCGATTCTTATCAGTGGCATACTCTGCGTTAGGAATGAATCGCTGTTTTGCATTTTCTTTGTACTGCATACCTGTGTTGGTAGATTGCATTCTTGGCTCCTGGGGTAACATATTTGGATAGCAGATATCCACGATATCCAATTCACCTGATGTTCTCTCAATTCCAAGAACCCCAACAACAGTACCTATTTCGAATCGGACCTTAGTTTAACTCAAGCATCATATTTCTGGATTTGTACATTAACGGTTACCAGTGACAAGTTTCTCTGATCTTAGAATGTTACCATTCAGGTTGATACGTCCACTCTCGTCTTCCAAAACAATACTATCGTTACCCCCGATGTATTTCTCTCTTGGTGGAGGGGCAACTACCCAATGCTATAATTGTTGAACATGAGCGCCTAAGGATATGTTTTCATGTAGTATTCTCAAACCTCTTTGGTAACATCGTCAAGGATATTAGGCTTGTACTCCATCTCCACGTATATAGTCCCTATCACGTAGCACAATTCACCCTCCTTGATATCAAGAACTTTAGAAATATATCTAGGCTTCTTCCCTATATCAGAATTTAATAACAATCATTAGATGAAGAACAAACAGCAATCTCCTCCGAAAGAAAATTTGAACCAACCATCAAGACGATCCCAGCGTACTTTTGCTGCTTCAAGAATGGGTTTTCTGAGAGTCTGAAGGCGAGTGTAATAGATGCTAGCATATTGTTGATTGTTGTATGCGCGCTTCTTTAGAAGATAAGGATCGTTCAATTCAACTTTGCTGGTGTAAGTAGCATCTTGACGATTGAAAGGGGTGAATGAAGCTTCGGGATCTTTCTTTGATAAGAGTGTTTCTGCCGAATTACTAAAGTCGATATTGAAGAATCTAACGGATAAGTGCTTGGTACTAATCAAAACTGTTACGATATTGGCTTCACCTCTCCATTGTAGGGAAGGTACTTGATGTTTCATACTCTCGGCTCATTATGTTTGTAAATCTATTTTGCAAAAGGTGGGTCTCTCACCAAGTTATAGCAACCGCAATATTCAAGGATTCATTCAGTAAACTCTTGTTTGTTTATATGTTTTGATATCCACTCAATGCAAGATATACTAAGGATCAGGATTATCTGTGGTTCGCCAAATTCAGCTTTCAAGATGTTTGCATTAAAGCAGAATTAAACGATTAGGTTTACTCGGTTGAACAAAAATCACATGATCCCAAGGATTAAATACTAAAATATCTATCGAGCGAGAACACTACTACTAATCCAAACATAGCTGGTAAATAAGCAAGACAATGGACGCACTTTCTGTAAACTCGACAAAAGCAGCAGCTCCCTGCGATTACAGTGAGCTTCAAGAATGTTTGGCAAAGAACAAAGGCGATCGTAGTAAGTGCTTAAAGGAATGGGAAGCCTTCCAAAAAGCCTGTGCTGAAAAAAAGTAAGCTATTCTTCCAACACAGCAATTTAACGACCAATTTTCTAATATCCCTCAAAAAAAGGAAGCAAATGAACCCTAGCAGCGAGACCTGCGAAGCTTGCCAAGCCCCCTAGAGTAGTCGGAAGAATATCTCTTGCCACCATTTCGATCACCTTACTCATAAAATTCCCTGTCTACTTTACTAATGCTGTGGATAAAGTATTTTCAACATCATGTTGTTTCAATTTGCACCTGAAGTAAATAGGTAAGTCAACCTGTGGAAGAATACCTAGGCTGGAATGTACCATATCACCAACATGAAGAGAACCGGCAATATAGCTCCTGCAGAGGCAGTTTGCGAAAGAAACAAAAATTTTATTCCGGGCATCAGACACTTGATTTAAGACTTGAAATAAGGAATCTGTAACTACTAGGTGATAAACTCGATTGAGAGTACGTGATCGGGTATTAATCCAGCATAGTTTTCCATTATGTTCACCAACATTGAAACAGTGATTAAAATACCCTTGCATAAACCAGTTGGCTGAATGCCCAAATCCAGTATGTGCACTCAGAAGTTCACACGTCAAAGAGAGCCTGCTCACTCAGAATGGCATATCTTGATCACTTTTGTAACTGACCCACCTGCTCCGCAAACAAATGATCAGATACATTGTCAGGTGCTTCGGCAAGACCTACAGTATTCTGTTCGCATGAAAATTCTTCAATACTCGATCAGGTGTCGGAAATTTCACATCTCTGGTTTTCGTCCAATTCTGTTGTTTCTCCGTCTGCCTGGTGACACGTTTAGCTCGAATTACTGGTGTTTGCGATATGGGTCTGCCCATGAAATCCACCGGATGTAAGACTCTGATTAAGCTGTAGGTTTACCTCGACTTGGCACGTTGAACAGCTGTATTTAGCAATATCTAATCTAGAGCGGCGATGGTACATGAGTATAACCGTCTCGGGGTCGCCCAGCGAATAATTCATCATCAGCAGACAGCACTGATCCGAATTTATCTGCACACTTGCATGAAATACTGTCAGCCTGAAAGTCCACCTCCACTGCCCTGAATAAATGAATGAGTGTGATTCATGGGCAGAAAATATGCTAAACATTTGCCCAGGAAAGAAGAGTAGGAATTCCCCGTTTATACAGGTGATTCGTCTCATCCTTGGATCCTATATTACATCGTTATTCAGAAAATGGATACGCCACACCATCATTATTCCCATTTCTTCTGCTATAGTGATCCTAGTACATACATTCAAAAGCCATCTGAATTGATTCGTCTGAGGGATTCAGCATTATATGGCTCCAGGAATCGCAGTAAAATAGTAGTCAAATCCAATGCCGATATATTTTTCTATCCAACTAGTGTCGTTTAAGGGCTAGTAGGGTAGTATAATTATTCCTGGTACAACCACTTATACTTGCTGGTGAAACTCGAGTAAATTCGGTCAAATGATTTTTGATTAGATTACTCAGCCCAGTAGAAGATATCCTTGAGGCTCTACTGGAAAGGGTGGCCTTTTTTCTTTACACTCATGCCCCAGTACAGTTGACGTATACTGGTTTGTGACACAGTAAAGCTAGATCTCATATCGGCTGCCTTTGGCCTTATAAAAAGGTAAGAATGGCCTTACTGAGCGACAATTATTCCACTGTTGTTTACTAACAATTAGGAGTAGTACCATCCGAGATCTTATTGACAATGCATATTCGTAACTTCGAAGAAACCGGACTTTTCTCCGATGAGTGTGAGCTCGTTCGTTCCTGGTGGAAGAGTGAACGTTTCTCCCAGGTGGTTCGACCATATTCCGTTGAATCTATCGTCTCAAAGCGCGGTACCTTAAACATCCAGTATCCCTCCAACACCATGGCCAAGAAGCTTTGGAAAATCCTGAACGAGCACTATAGAAATCGCACTGCATCCCACACCTTCGGTTCCTTGGATCCTGTCCAGGTCACCTGCATGTCGAAGTATTTGGAGACCATCTACGTTTCCGGATGGCAAAGCTCCTCCACTGCGTCCACCTCTAATGAGCCAGGACCTGATCTTGCCGACTATCCTATGGACACCGTTCCTAACAAAGTCCAACAACTATTCTTGGCTCAACAATTCCATGATCGCAAGCAGCGCGAAGCCAGAATTAAAGCTGAGCCCAAGGTCCGAGCCACCATGGAGGAGTATGACTACCTACGTCCTATCATCGCTGATGCCGATACTGGACATGGTGGTATTACCGCTGTGATGAAGCTTGCTAAGATGTTTGTTGAGCGTGGTGCCGCCGGTATTCACTTGGAGGATCAAGCTCCAGGTACCAAGAAATGCGGACACATGGCTGGCAAAGTTCTGGTCCCAGTGTCTGAACACATCAACCGTTTGGTTGCCGTTAGAGCCCAATTCGATATCATGGGCGTTGAGAACTTGATCATCTCAAGAACCGATGCCGAAGCAGCCACATTGATCACTAGCACCATTGATAAGCGTGATCATCCATTTATTCTTGGCACCGTGCGTAAGCACCTCCGTCCTCTCGCCGAGGTTCTCGAAGAATCACGTGTTGCCGGTATGAACCCTATTGAGATTGCCCGCATTGAAGCCCAATGGATGGAGGATGCCAATCTTCAAACATACATCGAGGCTGTGGCTGATGCCATTAGAAACTCTTGTCACTGCGAAAAGGCAGAAATCCTGTCCAAATGGTATTGTCGTGTTGAGAACCTTTCCAACACTGATGCCCGTCGCCTAGCCAAGTCACTCGGCTTCGAGGTCGATTTCAGTTGGGAGAAACCCCGTACCGCCGAAGGATTCTACAGATATTTGGGTGGCATCAAGAGTAGCATCGCTCGTGCCGTTGCCTACGCCCCTTACTCGGATCTTTTGTGGATGGAAACCAAGAAGCCTGTGTTGTCTGAAGCCAAGGAATTTGCCGATGGTGTTCACAAGAAATATCCTCATGCCAAGCTCGCCTACAACCTCTCACCCTCATTCAATTGGGATGCCGCTGGTTTGTCCGAGAGTGAAATTGGTTCTTACATCTCCGATTTAGGCCGCTTCGGTTTCTGCTGGCAATTCATTACTCTTGCTGGCTTCCACTCCGATGCTCTTGGCATTGACCTTTTCGCACGAGACTACGCAAAACGTGGAATGTTGGCTTATGTTGAAGGTATCCAACGCAAAGAGCGCCAATTTGGTGTAGATACTCTACAGCATCAAAAATGGTCAGGTGCCTACTACTACGATGAGCTGATCAACCTTGTATCTGGTGGAACTGCCTCTACAGCTGCCATGGGATCTGGTGCCACTGAAGAACAATTCCGTCACTAGTTAACATATGAAATTCATTGTATGATCACCAATTAAGCAACATAATTAAAATAATATTTTCTCATGATATATATATACGTAAACGTATACTTCCTTTTTTTTTGATTCTCGTATATTTCTTTGAGCGGAATCCATAGCAACGAAAAATTCAAACAAATTCATACTGTTGAAGAATACAGTTTATTGGGTTTTTAATGCTGACAAAACGAAACAATTATCGAACTATCTAACGATAAATTTGGCTTAACCGTAAACAAGACGGAAGACATCGTTAAGAACCCAGTAGTTGTTACCCTCGGGAACCAATTGGAAGCATTGAGTGAATTGCTGAGGGTTGGATTCCTCATCAATCTGTAATAAAAGTGAAGTTAGCATATGGCTATAGTATGGGAACGAAAAAAAAAGAGAAAAACTGTACATACCATGAGTTGACCAGTAACACTGATAATCAAAGAACCTTGTTGGGGGTGGGAAGGCTGAGCATCCAAAGTAGAGACACGATGTTGAACGCGTTGGAAAGGAAGATTGACCAACTTCTCAACGATGTTGGCAGAACCTTGGAATTGCTGACCTTCGAAGGTCAACATAGAGCCCTCTCTCTGTGGGAAACGGAGATAAGTACATATAACACAAGGTATATTCAAGATTTGAGATACTTACGTAGAGAGGACTAAGTTCATTTCTGCTACGGTCGAAAGTACTGTAGTAGAAGTCAACGAAAGACTTGGCAATAGTTTGGATATCAGCCATTGTTTTGAGCAGACGGAGTAGACCAGCGTGGCAAAGGGATAAAGGAATCAACTGACTATTTGAACCAGAGAGCCAACACACAAAAAAAAAACTGGATCACCAAAATTACCAGGTTGATGGTCCTCGTTGAAATTTTTTGCCCCCTGATTTGCTTGAAATTATCATCGTTCACAAAGTCGATGATTGTCAATTTGTTTACGTTATTCCTTCAATGAGATGTCAATATTTGATTTGACGCCATAATCTCAAGTTGATCATTTTTCATTTACCAATCTTTAGCCTCTATTAATGCACATTTATTGTACAATTATTCATAGGCCCCTCAAGGGGCAAAATCCATTGCTAATTGAACTTGAAATTGGGATAAATCTTGACTTGTTGGGTAGAGTTTATGCACATATTACTCAAGAATATTGATCATTTAAACCATCAGTAGGTTGTACGGTGATTTTAAGCACTGATTGCACCAGCATGATGTTATGCACTAAACGATTAGCATTGAAAGTGCCAAGAAACAATGGTGGGCCTGTGGGTTTTGAGTGCGACAATAATTTACACATCAGTGTTACACGTAATAATCAATCACCTAGATAGCATCCGAAATGAACATAAAGAGTCTAGTAACCCCTGACTTTGCAGTATGCCAATGCCAAGTTGATTAACATCACCGCCCCAACAGCAACAATATTTGCAAAGAGACTGAAAAAATACACTTAGATTACCCGAATGCTTGAAGGCAAGGGCCAGTTAAATTAGGTTGGTCGAGCACTAGTCGCGAATGATTTTGTTAATGGCCCCCGAACAAATATATAAGCAATACCCTACATGAATCATATAATCTTCAAACTCTCGACTACTCATGCTTTAAATAGCTAGAGCCTAGTTACATCAATTGAGAAATTCTTGTGGGGGAGGCCATTACGAATAATGACACTTCAAAGGTTATTCAGGAAGGAGTAATTGGCTACAGTTTCTAAATGACAATTGTATCACCCCTACCCCTCATAGTACAAATTACCCAACTGGATCTTAAACAGGTTCCTCCTCAACCACCACAAACCACTTCAGGAAGCTGGGAAATGAAGTCCAATAACAAAATAGACATATTCACAGCCCAGGGCAAATTTACCCAACACCGCCAGCCAAATATGATCAGTTCGCAATAATGTCTTGAAACTCCACGAACAGTTCTTATCGCAAGTAAATCCGCATTACGGAAGCCAGTCATACCATCGTAATTGCGGTAGAATTTGTGCAGAGGTCAAACATCAATGTACGCAATGTTTACAATCGAGCAAAAAGCACTGACGGGACTTGGATTATCGTGCATTATTTGGTGGCAGGCATGCCAAAGCTGAGCATACGACCAATTCCTAATTTGATCGGGTGTCGGTGATTCAAGGGTGTGTAAACCATTGTTTTTCCCAATTACCATAATCATTGATGGGGGCTGTGAGTGGTACAAATAGTGTTCCATAATAAATAAATAAACACTAACATTGGGGTGACAATCACTGAAAATTCCAAAGACCCGCCTCGTGGAAAGAAACCGCCATCTAGACCAGTCACATTATCAACAATCTTCTAGATATGACCCAAAAAACACCAATCACTCAGCTCAGGCAATGTATGGAGTTTCCATTGGCCACAGGTACGGTAATTCAGCATATTATCGTGATTATTTTATCTATGCTGATTCAAGTTGAAGTCACTCGCTACAAATCAGGTGAATATATTCTGGAAAGTAATTTGCGCTTGCAGATTCGTATCCTTTGGGCGATCACAAAGGACAGCTTTTATGCATACTTCCGTGATTGGGTAACCCTCACCAATACCTGTACTAAGGCGTAATATCAAGCACGCAAGGAAAATCATACGGACTTGTTTGGAAAGCATGACATAAATAGAAGTGGTACACGATGATGCCTCTCCTATCATAGGGGCGCAATTGGTCCCATCATGAATCTGAGAACACGTTGGATGGCTGATATCTAATCAGCAAATGAATAGCACTTTTAGTTTAAATGGGCTTACTTGATTTATGATTCTCGCCATTTTGGACCAATCACCGCAGTCAGCCCCTTTCTCCGTAGATATGGTTTCCTTTTATTTTATTGTTTTGGTTTTAGTTTATATATTGCTGTGGTTTGCGTATACATTAGGAAGATATAGATATCCTATACATATTGGAAGAGTGGGAGGAATGTAACACAACCGGAAATAGGCTGAGTGGATGTGCCTTAACCTGAATTCCATTCTGGGAACTATGTTTGGTGAAACATTTGAATGTTGATGCTCTCGTCCAGGATCATATAAAAGGTGACCCATGGGCTTCGGAATAAGCCATTCTATTCATACACATCGATGAATATTTGTTATTTTCAAAACTACTTTCCAACATACCGCTAATTTGTGCGTCCTCAATTGATTCGCTTTTCTTCGCAGAGAATGAACACATTAAGCTCGTTACCAAATCCAATATTTGACGGATTCAACTACCTCGAGGATGATCTATTAATTCCCAAATATTGGCCTAATAATAGTTCGACCTCTCTAGGTTCCTCTAAATCACTTGGCGATGGTGGTATGATCGATTATGCTGAGATGGTGGATGTAGTATCAGACTTGTGTTATTCCATCTGGCATATGAATGATGTACCATTCACCTGTTTCGCTCCACCCGATTTTAAGCAATTCTGCCAGTTTCTTTTAAATCGCACACAACTCTCCTGGTCAGTCATCATCATTGGACTGATGTACCTTCATCGTTATCGTCAAGGACATCCAGATGATTCTGATTTATTTGACGAATGCCAACTCATAACCGTGGCTCTCATGTTGGCCATGAAATTTCACGAAGACGTGACATACAGCAATCACTCGTGGTCTACTGCAAGTGGGATCCCAGTAGAGGAGCTAAACCAGCTCGAGATGATCTTTTTAACCAGCGACCTTGATCTGTTTCTTAATTGTGATCAATACCAAAGCTGGCTGCTCTTTCTGGAGGAGTTTCTCTCTCACGTGGACAGGATTCAAGGGCAATCATTTTGTTTCCTCACCAACACTACGTTCCCCAACCTTTTCGACGAGCTGCCTATTACACCTCTGGACATTGAAACACATGATTCCTGTTTCGATGATACATTAGCTAATTGGGATCTTGAGTTTTCTGAGTATCTTTGATTCTTCTGAGTCCTCTCGTCGTCTCCCTTGTTCTATTACATGTGCACCATAGTGTATTATTTCTTCATCCAAATTTTGCACCAAATCCTGGCTGATTACAGATGTATTTATTCGAAATTTCCTACTTCCTCAAGCTGTACACGTCCTCCTTTAGATTTAATTTGTAAATAGCCAACAAAGTCCTAGTACCGAACTTCCTTGCACATTTTCCCTTAGTTCCTTGTATACGTTGTAAATAATATAAAATAATGGTTCCCGTCTGCCAGACGAATTTCTAACATCAATATTGTTTTTGGTGAATTTCTGAAACAAGGCGCGACTTCAGTATTATATTTAGGCAACTCATCAGTCGGAAGTTATTTCCACAGCTTATTATCCGTTACTTTCGAGCAATGAGGATATTGAAAATCACTTGCGGGTTTGCTGGTACCTGAAGCTTATATACATGTTTATTAGACGAGCATATACAGATTGAGTGGGTGGAAGGAGGGATGCTCTCGCAGATAATTGGAAGGGGTGAGCATAGCACCATGGACACCTTCAAGTGCCCAAGACAATTCTTTAAAATAGTAGACATTAACGATATGCTTCAAGGAAAATGAATAGAATGCTACTAGTCGAGAAAACTGGAAGTTTGCCCTAAAAATAAACGAAACAATAAGATATACATCTACATCAGAGCATTGGCACTGGCTCAGAAAGATTACTCAAAGG
>MCFE01000869.1:0-29342 GCA_002104905.1 Basidiobolus meristosporus CBS 931.73
CATCCCTTCCCTTTCAACCAACTCTTCACTCAGGGATTATTGGGGAGTTCGCATCGATTAAGTGAATCGGAGGCTGTGGGATGGGATGTTCCCAAAACTTGAAAAACAGTAAACAAGCCGCTGGCCAATCGTCGAAATGTCAACAATGCTGGGCCAGTCATCATCGATGCTGACTGGATGCTCGTGATAATTGGAGCATGACTCCCATTGATTTGCCAATCATTTATATTGATCTTGGGTTAGGTGATTGAGCGCAGTTTTGCCGGCCAGGAAGCCCACATACTACCTGGGGATTCAAACCTCCGGTAATCATTACGTTAGTCATCAGCATAAAAGCCATTGTTGTCCGGTTTCGGAAATTTTTCTGGTTGCTCGATAATTCTCCGCTTTATTGGCTGAGACGACGGTTGTTTATACGAGGAGGCTTTTCCATACGATAAAGTGAAACGGCCATCGATATTGATCCGACTAGTTGCGTTAAATCAACGTTGCTTGATTCTTCATTTTTGAGGGGCAGTCCGGCACCCATAGTTGCCAGGTCTCGAACAAGATCGGAGCATGGTGGGTGGTCGGATCGGCACCATTGCCCATTCAGATAGCCTTTTGGTACTTGGGACCAAGTCTTCCCAGTCGGAGGTAGAGATTGTGGATGGGCAATGCACGACTATCGGATTTTCTATTTGACCAACTCCAGTGGATCATGTAACCAAATATCCCTCCTGAGTTCTCTTACGGAGGGTACATTTTCCCTATCACACTGAGGTTACGCAAGATCAGAGTTCTGATTTGTACAATAGATTCTCTTGGGATTTCTATAAGCGTTACGTCACGAAGGAGTATCGGTGGGTTATTAATCCAACACCGACTTAACACAATGGTCCCTGGCGAGCTTAAAAATTGTTTTCCTGACAACCAAACCAAAGAGGGACGTGTATTGCAATAAACTTAATTCAATCTTGTGACCCCTGGATCCAGAGTCACCTACACACATAGATATATGTTACTAAACTTATCCCTCAACCATGTTTTATTCATTGTGTACTAGAGCATCACTGCGGTCTCTTTCGTACATACCACTTGCTTATTACCTTATTTTGTGGGTATTTCAAAAGAGTATGTATTGAGCGGCCCAGGGCATTGTTTTGGTATTCACGGACTCAACGTTTAGATAATTGCACGAAAATTGCGAGTTGTGCTAATGATGCAGCCCACGCATTTATTAATCTATGGCGTGAAGGTAGTCTTTGTTATATCCATTATTGCTAAATTAGCACCATGGTTAAGTGATTTAAGATTACATATATAATATTCTTATTCAACAAAGCATACATGCAAGAGTTGGCATCTTTTAGACAAGCTTGCAAATCACATCCAAACAATATCTGCTATCTAGCTGAAATTATTATAAGTAAGTCCTGATATTAGATTTGGGCTGGAAATAGTTTGGCACGTGATGCTGCAAGTATTGGAACTGCACCTAAATGTTCCTCTGCTGAAGAGTTGGATGTACCAAACCATCATGTTTGAAAGGTGAGTATAAATATGAAAATGATGCTGGAGGAAGAAAGCTAATGTTGTTGTAAGAGTCTTGGACATATTGGAAGTGATTTGGGAACAAGAGGATTATATGGTTTCCACTTAATGATTAATGAATGTAAAAGTAGTGTTTATACATTTACTTGCTCTAGGCATAACAAGCACCTAAAATATGTTTAGGAAGATCTCAAGAGTATGTGTGCAAAGTTTGGGGCTGTTTAGGCAACTCATCAAATTTTCATGTTCTGGGTACCTGATGTTTTAGTGAGAATATTCCAAGTAAATCCCAACAAGGAATTTAGTCAGTATTCTAAGATTTGTAGGTAAAGATCTGATTGGCAAAGTTATGTGAATATTTAAGTAGAATTATGAGCTTCTATAACACTCCCACTCAGCTAACCCTATAACTCAACCAATTCAAAAGAGCTTGGTGCCATATGAGGGCTTGGAACTCCCTTACCAGTCTAAAGTTGGCAGTCTGAAGTATATCATGCTTTTAACATGTTGAGATATCTCATATTCAATGGATGTTGTCAGCCAACATAATCAGAACTATGGATCTGATCATATTGGAGCAGTTAAGTGGATTTTTATACACTTAAAGGAGCTGCTGATATCTACTTAGGGTACACCTATAGTATTTGGAACAGGATCTTGTGGGATACTCTAATGCAGATTGGGGACAAAACTTAGATAACCAAAGATCCACAACAGGCTACACCTTTTTTAGTGCAGAGGAGCAATTCAATGGAATTTAAGGAAGCAACCTACATGTTGTAAGAGTCTTGGAGATAATGGAAGTGATTGGGAGAACAAGTAGATTATGTGGTTTTCACTTAATGATTTATTGAATGTAAAAGTAGTATTTATACTTTTACCTGGTCTTGGCATTACAAACATGTAGAATAGGCTAAGAAAGGTCCCAAGAGCATGTGTACAAAGTGTGGGGCTGTTTGGACAACTTTGAGAATTTTCATGTTCTGGGTACCTGGTATTTTGGTGAAAATATTCCAAGTAAATCCCAACAAGGAATTTGGTCAGTATTCTCTAGGATTTTAAGGTAATGATCTAAGTGACCAAGTTAGGTGAATATTTAGGTGGAAATACAAATTTTTACAACACTCTCACTCAGCTAAATGTTCATGCTGACTAGTCCTAATTTTGCCCTAAGATATTCAAACTTGCCTCTAGCTAATGGTTTGGTAAGTATGTCTGCAATCATTTCATCTGTAGGACAGTAAAATAAGCTAACTAAGCTATTCTCTATAGCTTCACATATGAGATGATGTCTAATATCTATGTGCTTGGTTCTAGCATGAAAAGTTGGATTTCTACCTAATTGTATACATCCTTGATTATCTTGAAATAAAGTAATAGGTGTTTTTGACATAGGCCTAAATCTGTAAAAAATTTTCTTAACCACATTGCTTCTTTTGTAGCTTAACAGGTTGCTATATACTCTGCCCCTGTGGTAGAAAGTGCTACGGTTGGTTGCCTTCTTGAATTCCATAAAATTGCTCCTTTACAGTAAAGAAAGGTGTATCCTGTTGTGGATCTTCTGTCTTCTAAATTTTGTCCCCAATCAGCATCAGAGTATCCCACAAGATCCTGTTCTGAATCCTTATAAGTGTATCCTAAGCAGATATCAGCAGTTCCTTTTAGGTATCTAAAAATCTGCTTAACTGCTGCAATACAATCAGTGTTGTAAGAGTCTTGGAGATATTGGCAGTAATCAAGAAAATATGCTCTGACAATGGTTGAGAATATACCTCAAAACCTTATATCCACTTCTGCAAAATTCATGGGATAAAGCAAGAGGTTACTGTACCATACTCCCCACAGCAAAATGAAGTAGCAAAACATGCAAATAGATCAATAATTGATATGGCAAGATCTATGATCCATGATCAAAAATTATCCAAAGGTATTTGGGCGGAATCAGTTGCTACAGCTGTATACCTTAAAAATAGGAGTTATAACAGAATACTTTATGATTCTACTCCATTTGAAGCATGGCATGGATACAGACCAAGTGCAGAACATCTAAGAATATATGGGTGTACAGCATATGCCAAGAAAATGCCTGGAAATCAGTTAAAATTTGAGCCAAAAAGTGTAAAATGCATATTCTTGGGCTACTGCAATGTGAGTAAAGCATACAGACTCTACAATACCAAAGCAAAGAAGATAATCAAGTCCAGAGATGTGTTGTTTCATGAAAAATCAAAATTTTCACAAACCATAACATCAGATGAGGACAAAAATCAGATCTTTAGTCCACCAATTGTCAGGACTGAATCAGAGCAAAACAATGAACATTTTTTCACTCTAGAGGATTCTACAACCATGTTTCAGCCTGAATTGGTGCCCAGAAATATCCCAGAAGTGATCATTCCAGTTTCAGACCCAATACTAATGGTTGAATCCAGCTTATTGTAGTGTTAAGCCAATTAAAGTCAACATCAATATGCGCGGGAAACCAGGCTGCCCCCTTGGGGCCATAGGCAATCATAGCCGTAAAAGCAGGTAGTAATGGTACTAAGTAACCTCCAAAGAATAATATAATAGTAAAAGTAGAAATTAAGATCATAGAATCATATTCTGCCGGGAAGAACAGAGCAAAACTTAGAGAAGAATGTTCTGTGTTGAATCCTGAAACTAATTCACTTTCTGCTTGGGGTAAATCAAAAGGTGCTTGATTAGTTTCAGCTAGGGCAGAAATATAGAATATCAGAGCTAAAGGTAATAAAGGAAATAAGAACCAAATAGCTTTTTGTGATTCAATAATTGAACTTAGATTTAATGTTCCAGCTATTATTACTATTGGTAGTATAATCAATCCAAAGTTTATTTCATAAGCAATCATTTGGGCTGTTGATCTTAATGAACCTAAAAATGCATATTTAGAGTTAGCAGACCAACCTGCAAATATAATTCCGTATACTCCTAATGAAGATATTGCTAATAAATATAGTATTCCATTATTCATATCTGATAAAGCTAATCCTTTTGAGTAAGGTATTACTGCCCAACCCAAAATACTTAATGTTAAACTTAGTATAGGTGCACCTAAGAATATTGCTCTATTTCCATGAGATACTATAATTGTCTCTTTTAGGAATAATTTTAAACCATCCGCTAAAGGTTGTAATATCCCAAATAAACCTACTTTATTTGGTCCTAACCTTCTTTGCATTGAACCCATAACCTTTCTTTCTGCTAAAGTTAAATAAGCAATAGTTAATAATAAAGGTAGAATTATCACTATATCCTCTGTCAATGAGTTTAACAATATAAGACAAAACAATTTCATAATACATCCCCCCACCTCCTGAGTATTTCCCCCCCCCTCAACCATCCCCCCCTCACCTGCTTGTTGAGGAAGGTCCCAAGAATATGTGTGCAAAGTTTGGGGGCTTTAGGACAGCTTTGAGAAACACTATAACATGGGTACCTGATAACTTGGTGAAAATATTACAAGTAAATCCTAACAAGAAATTTGGTCAGGACAGAATGCTAATCCAAAAATAAGATCTATGTGACTAAGTTGGTATGACTACCTAGGTGGCAACTTAATAATTACAACATTTTATACATCAAATGAATGTAAAAATTGCTTTTTTGAATAAAGAACCTGATGAGGACATGTATGTGGACCAGCCTGATGGGTTTGTTAGCCAAGATAGCTCTCATTTGGTCTGCAAGCTTGCAAAGTCTCCATATGGACTCACACAATTACCAAGAGTTTAGCTTACCAAATAGATTCTTACTGGGAGTATCTGAGTTTCAAAAGGAGTAATGCTGACTATAGCATACACTATAAGCCAGATAGTGCAAATCCAGTTTTATTAGCTCTATATGTGGATGATCTTATTATAGCCACCAATAACTTAGAAATATTGGAAAAGACTAAATCCAGCCCATCTAAGGGCTCAAGATGCCCTATGAAAATTATTGTAATGATCCCATCAAAAGGCTGTCACAAAGTTAAAGTCCCATTGCAATGTAGTGGGGTGACAGTGACACCCACTGACAGATGTGCTTATTCCCTTATTTTCTACTTCCCTATATCTCTACTACATTTATTTTAGTTTCCCCTTTTGTTTTACCCAATCAGTACTATCCCATAAGCCGGTTGACTATCACACCTGCTTACCTTATTGCATAAGTTACTCCTCACTTTATGTAGATTACTAGCTATAAGTGCTTCTATATTAGGCAAGTACCCGTGCCAGTACCTGTGACACATGATCAACCCGTGTCACCATCCCTACCATTTCTGTACCATATATGGTATCCCTATGTTACACAGGTTTCAGAATACCAACTTTAGCACTTTCAACCAAAGAGGCAGAGTATATGGCAGCCTGTGAAGCTACAAAAGAAGCAATGTGGTGAAGGAAGCTTTTTGAAGATTTAGGCTTATGTCAAAAAATGCCTATTACATTATTTCAAGATAACCAACAATGTATACAATTAGGTAGAAATCCAACTTTTATGCCAGAACTAAGCACATATATATCAGACATCATTTCCTACATGAGGCTTTAGAGAATAACTTAGTTAACCTAGCTTACTGTCCTACAGATGAAATGATTGCAGACCAAATTACCAAACCATTGGCTAGAGACAAGATTGAATATCTTTGGCCAAAATTAGGACTGGTCAGTATGAGCATTTGGTTGGGTGGAAGTGTTGTAAAAATTTGTAATCCCACCTAAGTATTCACCTAACTTAGTCACTGAGATCATTTCCTTCAGATCCTAGAAAATACTGACCAAAATCCTTGTTGGGATTTACCTGGAGTATTTTCACCAAATATCAGGTAATCAGAACATAAAAATTCTCAAAGTTGTTCAAACAGCCCCAAACTTACACACATGCTCCTGGGGCCTTCCTAAACCTATTCTACATGTTTGTGTTTATTATGGCATGACCATGTAAGAGTATAAATACTACTTTTATGTTCAATAAATCATCAAGTGAAAACCACATAATCCACTTGTTCTCTGATTCACTTCCAATAACCCTGAGACTTGTACAACAGCCTTTACAATCTAGCCAGCTGTTGTGGGCACTATAGATAGTATTGCTGTTAAATGTGTGAGATCTCAAGGATTTATTCCATAATGCACACTCACTATTATTAATAGAACTTCAATACTAAGAATACTGTTTTCCTACCAAGAGAATATACAGAAGTCTGCATGCAATTGCAGCAAAGCCAGCAAGCTAGATGTAATTGGCAAGTATGTGGAATTCAACCAAAAGCAGTGATACTAAAGGCATAGGTAATCTGGTGAGGCAAAGCTTTCCACTGGGCACAATGCATTTGCACTTCAGCATTATCCCTATTCTAATGACCAAGTTGTACATAGGGCATTTAGAGCAAAATGAGCCCTTTGAGATACCAGGGAAATCTGAAAGAACTGACTAGATATAGCAAAGTATCCAATACCCAACATACTTTGTACAAGTTAGGCCTTATAAAGCAATTTCTACTCAGGGTGCATTGGAAGCATTAGGAGTCATATGTTGACTCTATAGCAATATTTATCCAGAAGCAGATTACCTATGCAACTTGACATATTAAAGCATTTATGAAAGGGGTCTGTCATAGGATATTGGTAGCTATACTACAAGCATAAAGCTGAATGTAGAGACCTATGCCACTACTGCATCTTAATTAAAGTGAGAAGAAAATTGCACTTTGCTTCTCCTTTTAGGAGTTTCTTATAGAGTGGATGTGTGGGGGGATAGGAAGACAAGTCAAGTTGCCAGACTTCCATATTGCAATCTCATCACAAATATTACCTTCAAGTCTGTCATGGATGTGATGAGTTGGAACATGGAGGACAGTTAGGAAGAGCTGGGAAATACTGAGGAGAGATGTGCACATGGAGACACCTACCCCTTTGGCATTAAGAAGCTAAGCAGCCCCAATTTGTTGGTAATCTGTTAAGTACTACCCTATAAAAAAATATGTTGGTCTCTAGGGTGGATCCAGTCCAGATCAGCCATCAGGATCCTTCAATGAGGCCATCATAATGCTAGCAGCTTGGAATTAGCCCTCTACACAATTTTACAAGAGATTATGATGACACTATGCAGAATTTTCTGCTAGATAAAGTTAAAAGCTTGAGAGTGTTTGAGCGGTGTAGTGGGGTGATAGTGACACCCACTGACAGATGTGCTCATTCCCATATTTTCTACTTCCCTATATCTCTACTACACTTATTTTAGTTTTATCCCATTTGTCTTACCTGATCAGTACAATCCCATAAGCCGGTTGACTATCACATCTGCTTACCTTATTGCATAAGTTACCCCTCATTTTATGTAAGATTACTAGCTATAAGTGCTTCTATATTAGGCAAGTACCCGCGCCAGTACCTGTAACACCTGATCAGCCCGTGTCATCATCCCTACCATTTCCATACCACATATGGTATCCCTATGTTACACAGGCTTCAGAATACTGGTTCCTGATTGGTTGGATGTGCTGTGCCTCTTAGAACCTTCCGGTACCTACTTAGAACATTCTTAGATCATTCTGAAGTCATTAAGATTTCTACTGATATCCAGAACCTTCTGGAACACCACAATTAGTAATCACTTAGCCAGTAAGAAAAGTATATAAGGGAGGCTATCCCTCAGCAATAAATCATCATCCCTTTTATCAATGTACCAACTTGTTGATTAGTGTGATTGCTGCTACCTGCTGCTACCTGAACTCCCAACCCTAGACCACAGGACACTCCCAGGAAACCATGCTGACAGCATGTTGACCTTGGAAGCACTACTTGTGAGGAATACTCAGAGTAGGTCTCTTTTATTATATTTAATTCTTTCCCAAGTTTGTTCTTGTACAGGCAAAGATACTTTTCTGTCTTTGTAACTATTGACCACAGCTGCATTCTTATCAAGTCTCTGCTGGTGGAGTTTACAGTTGTTTTGACTTTGGAAGCTTTAGTACATTGTCATTTCAAAGGACACTGAACCCAGCACATACTTTTGTTAAGATGCCAACTAAGTTGGGGATTGTTGCTTAATAGTTTTACCTTGACAAGCCTGTGGCTTTATTCCCCTTCACATTAGATTAGAGACAGAACCCAAGTATTCCTAGCAAGCTTTTGCCAGAGGTTATTGCACCCAGTGAGCACCCCACACAAAAAACACTTGGGAAGTGTTGGATGTACCTCTCCCTTGGACCTATACACCACCACAGCGGTCTTTTGGCAAGAATTGCATGGCATCCTAACAGTCTCAATGCACTCTGCATTTATTTGAACAAGCCTAACATGCCAAAATATCCATTTACCATATATGGCAAGAAACTTGACAGTGCTCTGATGGCCTCATTGCAGACCCCTGCTGGCATTATTATGGCAGTATGTGTTGTAAGAGTCTTGGAGATATTGGAAGTGATTTGGAGAGCAAGTAGATTATGTGTTTTTCACTTAATGATTTATTGAATGTAAAAGTAGTATTTATACTTTTACCTGGTCTTGGCACTACAAACATGTAGAATAGGTTAAGAAAGGTCCTAAGAGCATGTGTGCAAAGTTTGGGGCTGTTTGGACAACTTTGAGAATTTTCATGTTCTGGGTACCTGGTATTTTGGTGAAAATATTCTAAGTAAATCCTGACAAGGAGTTTTGGTCAGTATTCTCTAGGATTTGAAGGTGATGATCTAAGTGACTAGGTTAGGTGAATATTTAGGTGGAAATACAAATTTTTTACAACAGTATGGTGGCCTACAGCCAGTTCTGTATAATGCCACCATACCAATTTACTGAATGGTATATCCATTCTCTACCTCCTATTGTGCCATCTATTTATTCTGCTGCAGAATCACCCCTTGTGACTTGCTTACCTATTACTACCTTAGGTATTCCATATATAGCTCAAGTAAGGCAAATTATGACCTCCTGCTTACTAACCTCTGCAATCATTCATGCCTGGTGCAATTGACATACTGCTATCACCTCAACCATATGGCTTCACAGTGTAGCACTTGCAAAGTTGCTGTGTACCTTGTATTGCTGATAACATACATATCTTGCAAACATATGCTTGATTGTTGCCACTTTTGCCATGAATTCCTCCTGAATATCTGTGTTGTGGTATGTTGCTTGGATGTCTAAGCTTGATCAGCTTTTAGTCAAATTAATTGGTTTTATATTTAGCCTATCAGTATATTATTATATCTATCAAATCAGTAATATTAGTTAGCAGATGAATCAGCAGATCCTTATCAGACAGAGATAGATATTTTGAGTGAGATCTAATTGGGTGATGATGATGCAATCAGATGAATCAGCAGCCACAACCTACTTTAGGAAATACAATTAGTCAGCAATTGATCTGGCAAAATGAATATAAGGAGCTGCTGGAACCTCAATAGTGATCAGCTCAAGTTATAGTAAGTACAATAATAGCTAAACTCCTTGTTCCTCTACAACTCTTATATCAAGACTTGCAAAAAAACAAGGCCTCCCTGGTGCACTATGGCATCATTCAGCACTCAGGGCTGAATGTACCACTATTCAGTGTAATAAGTCTTATATATTTAATTCTGTCCAATAAGAATCTGCTGACTTTTCTGGAGACTAAAACTATTGATTTAATAGATAATACAGATGTAATAACAGGCAAAACATAAGACTAATTGATTTGACTAAAATCTTATCTAGCTTACACATTGAAGCATTAGATCATGGCATTCCCCCTACTAAGGCTTAGAGTGCTCTCCTGAATTTCTTTTCTTGTGGTACCAATATCTTGATGGTTCAGCATAGTTGGTGAGTTATTCATGCCTGAGTCTGTCTCTATGAGCTAGATCTACTTGGATATTCCCTTGTTTGCCTACCAGTAGGTAAGTTGCAAATGGATATTCTCTGAAGATCTTGAGTGGTCCTGTCCTTTGTGGCTCAAACTTCTTCCAGGTGTTATTTCTTAGCAATACAAAGCTCCTGGCTGTCAAAGCTGCTGGTAATATAGTCTTATCAAATATCTGCTTCATTTTTTCTGCACTTGTAGAGATGTTAGCCTGTGCCTCCTGACACTTCTGTTCTAATTTTTAGTGTCTACTAGGCAGACTATGTTCATTGTCCAAGTTGTCAGTGAGTTTTGATGTGTGAGATCTCCTGAAATCCTTTGCTCACATCCATGCACCAAGTAAAATGGCAATTGTTGGGTAGTGTTGTGTACCTAAATCTCATGGTATATGAAACTTGCAACTTCTTGTTGAATGCTGTCTTTAAATTTTAACGCTAAGGTAAAGCCTATATACAAGACTTGTTCCATTGTACCATGCCAGGGTGCACAGCACAATCCGCAGTCTCTAAGAACAATCAGGCACAATATTGTAGCTAGCAGTAGGCAGGATTGCTCATGGTCAGTCTTGCACACTATGGTACAGTCTGACACAATGAGGTTGGCATGGATGATTGTGCCAGCTTGTAATGTTTGCATCACATGCACAATTGGATACTGCTATGATGGTAGGCAAAATCTGGTACTTGGATATGTTTCTTTAATGTAAATGGAAATAAATACTTATCACACTACAAACTGCACTGATACTTACTATTATGGTTAACATCACTCCAATGGATGGCATCTTAGTAGTTAATTGGTCCAAAAGTATCCTGAAGCCGTCAGCTCCCAATTGGCTCTTTGACCAGTACACAAGCTACCTGATTTGCCATCAAATATCCAGTTTTACCAATTGAGCAAGTAATTACTGTTCCTAGTGACTGGACAAGGTGTCATAGCAAGCATGAAGCCAATCAAACAGGTGCAAAGTGGATCAAATGGCCACACTGGTGTAACAAAAGATGTATATATATGCAGGGTGTTTATTTATAGGGGTTCTGTCTCAAATGTGAGACAACCTTGATATTGCTTATATCAAAAATTTAGTGGTCACTGATTTTCGTTGGCTTGAGTTGGATTGCAAAAAAATGTGTTGTTCAGATCATGACAAGTAATAGCAATTCAATGCAATTGCATCATCTTCTAGGTTTTTTTCTCACAGGGGTTACTACTGAAGCATTTGGCAGTGATTCACTTTGCACACCTAAACTACTTCCTTCCATCTATCCTCTTTGCTACTAGTGTTTTTGTAGTCAGTATTTTGCCTCCTAGTTCATGAGTGTGATGCTGCAGCTTGGCCATGCTTAATTGCTCTGGATGATGCTACTGAACCAGCTTACAGTACTACATGCTGACACATTCTTTTACTTGCCATAGACTCTGGTGGTGGAGGCACTTCATGTGGGTCATCATCAGTCAGTTCACCAGAAGAAACCTGTTGATGGTTGGGTGTTATGGCATGCACAGGTGCAACTTGATGCGCTGGAATGGCCCTTGGCTGAGATTGATGTAATGCTACTTGTTGTTGCAATCTGGCCCACTCCACTGGACTTGTGTCTGAATCAGCAGTTTGGCAAGCTCAGGTGGTTTTGCTCTGAAGCGCACACATTAAACAAACATGCATTGACTTGATGCAAGGCACTCTTGTGAAGGGTGTTGGCATAGTTTTGACTGACACACCAGTGTGCTGAAGCTGCAAGAGATGGTTAGGAATCCAGTAAAGAGTACTGGCACACTCTAGATGCTGTTATTCACACTCTGTATTCTTCCTCTTGAAGCTCACCTTCTGATTCTTCAAGGTATTCACTTACCCTCTGACACTTTGGAACTGTTGCCTGGATGAGTCCTGTGTATATTGCTCTTGGAAGCCACTTAGCTCTACTAATATATCATGCAATACATTAGTCAATTGAGGCAAAAACTCATTCAAAATCTCTTTGGTTCCCAGAGTTGAGGCACAAACGGACATGTCCAGCCCATACTGTAGAAATTGCATGCAAAATTGTTCCCACATAGCTTCTTCATCAAATCCCCTCACTCTCAGCTCATTCCTGATTTCAACACTTGTCTTATTATGTATCTTCTTACATACATCTGCTGGCATCTTGATGGATAGTTCATGCCACAGCTTTCTACTCAGGTTTGTCCATCTCTGTTGGCTTTCTGAGGTATCTAGTTCTGCTAGAGTAATGAGTAGTGCCCCAATATCTGTATGAAGGCTCATCATAGACACTTAGGCTACACTAAAGTCATTTGGCAAGTACTCAAACAGATCCAACAATGACTTCCCCAGCGCAGACCATGCTTGAGAGCTAGGGGATGGGTTTTGTCTGGGTTGTACTAAAGATGAGTTGAGACTTGGTATAGGGACCATAGTGACAGATTTGAATACTTAGACTTGTGAGTAAAACATCAATAAAAATACCAATTCATTGTTTGAGGATGATTTTTGCACCACAGTAATGGGATACATGGCAATTGATGAAGATTCAATTATAATGCATGGAATATCAGATAAATTACACCCACTGTGCCAAATTGATTCAAATCACCTCAGCCCAATTGTCTACCAGCTCTAATATGGCTTACTTATCTGAATAGTCTTTTCTCATCAATCCCATCACTACCACTGGATTTCCTTTTGACACACTAGAGGAGATCTATACAAAGTACTGTGGGCCATCTACCCCAATTAACTTAAGGAGATCCCTTGTTAACTTCTGTGCTATAACAAGAATGACTGCCCAACAAGGATTTATACAACCATCCATGGCAACAAAAGTCCTAGAAGCTTTCATTCCTTGCTGCCAACAATGGAGAACCACCTTGCAGAGGGTAGGAATGACTTAGAGCAAGCTTCAAATACTAGGCCCAGAGGCTCCAATAGACTTCCATATCCCAGAGTGCTCAGCAGTAGGTTCCATATAAGGAGTATTTTGGATACCTTCCCAGTCAGGATTAACAGACCTTCTAGAGGGCAGAGGCACTTTTATTCTGGCAAGTACAAGGCACAATGTGTGAAGTTTCAAGCACTGCCTGACATTGAGTGTAACATCATCTAGTTTAGTGGGCCATTTGCCGGAAGTTGGCCTGATAAAGCACTCTGGGTAGCAAATCATCTAGAATGCAATAGAGGTGAGAAATATATGGCAGACTTAACTTATATAGAGGAGGATTGTCAGAGATTAGGATGTATTACAGCTTGATTGAAGCCAAGGAATGGTGTGCTTAGCAGGAAGCAGAAGCTCTACAAAGAGATATTTGATCATTTCAGAGTGAGGGTAGAGCATACATTTGCTTATCTGAAGAGATTCGGCATATTGGCAGGTAAATACAGAGGAAAGTCATATATAGGAGAGAATAGCAAAATAGGTAAAATAGATAAGATACTTATCAATGCACAGTACATTCATATAAGAAGATACCCACTGAGGGAAATGTGTCTGGAGCATTTTGATGAGTAAATATAGCAAGGAAAGCACTTCCTTGAGCAACATAAGTAAGATTGAGTAAAATTGCCAGTAAATATATCCTACCACTGGCATTATGGTAGAAACTATAGTGCTAGATGGTGCCATTGAGTGCCAGATCAATCCAGCACTATAAACAGGCTGGCACTATGTGACACTATCCAACAGAACAGGTCTATTGCACCTACATGAATGTAAGATTCAATGATGATCCACCATAGTAACAATTATAAATAAAGTTGTGGCATCAAATACACACATATATGTAGCACTATTTCCCCTTTGGTTTAACTTACTTCCATATGTATGCCGCCAAAAAATAAAGCAAAGTCATCTGCTACCCAACCAAACCCCACAGATGACAGCAACAGAAGAACATTTGGTTAACAGCTTGCTTTGCCATTCAGTGCACCAGCAAGTGGCTATCATAACACCTGCACCGCCTATTTTAGCAAGTATGTTGTCAGCTCATACCAAAGCATTGATGAAGCAATTAGGTGCAGTGGCTGATGGGATAGATGCAATGGCCCATAGAAATCAGGAAATAGTCCAGAAACAGGATGAGCAGATAATACATGTAGCACAATCAATATTCCAGGTAGAGAAGGCAGCATCTTTGCTGCAAAGAAGGAACTCAGGTAGCTCAATGTCACAGGCAAAGTGAGCCATTTCCCAATGTAATAGCAGAGGAACACCATAGAGTGTTTGAAGCACAACAACAGCGCCCAAAGATAAAGCTCACAGAAAAACCTATAACAGCGTGGGAGGGAGACAATGTGGTGTTTATACCAGAGCCTAAAAATCAAAAGACACTGAAGATCTGTGAAGCCATTGAATGCAATAATAAAGAGTGGGCTGATATTCAAGAGGCTGCCAGAAGTCTAGCATGCCATCATCTTAAGGCCAGCATACCATGAGACCGTAAGGAACGCAAGGCCAAGCAGAATGCACTTGACTTGTTCCATGAGTATTATCCTGGATTCAAACAGGCAAATGGATTTTGGTCCAGCATTGGTATGCTAAGAAAGTATATTAAGAATATCAGAATCTATCAAAGGCACAAGAACAAGGATGCCATGGCTAAAAACCAGCAGCTTCCCTAAGAGCCCATTACAAGCAGGGCTGAAAGCTCCAGACAAGCATCAAAGTGACATCAGGTAGCTGGAAGAGGGCCAATTAGGGACAAGCAGGCAGACACAGATGCACCAGCACAATTTTTATCAAGGAAAAAGTGTAGAACCACTCAAGAAGCTCCCAGTCAAAGTAGCAGTGAAGGAGCTGGCAGTGATAAATATTGGCCACTTTTACAGGAGCCTGTCACAACTACAATTGAGAGCTCAAAACAAGCAGAAAAGAAATGTCAGGTTGCCAGAAGATGGCCAGCAAGGGACAAGAAGGCCAAAACAGATGTGTCAGAGCAGAATTTATCCAGGAGAAAATCTTGTTCTTTACAAGAAGCCTTCAGACAAAATAGCAGCCAGAGACCTGGCAGTGATCAAGGAAAAGGTAAAGGGAAAAATGTCTACAAAAGCCTGAGACAGGCAAGCATATAAAAGAAACTGCAGTTCCTGCCAATTAATGCCGCAAGCCCGGAACAGACTGAATCCCATCATAGCCCAGAAGATTTACCAACAACAAAAGAGCTGTTTTCACAAGAGTTGGAAGTGCAGCCAGTTGAGCTACACTCTAGCAAGGTAAATGAGTTTGCTGAAAAAGACAATTTGTCTACCACAGCCTCCACTTCCTCTACTGTTAACAGTGTGGAGATCCCACTGACAGACAAGGTTACAATATTGAGAGCACTAAAGACTATCATAATGCCTTCAGTGTATTTTGGCACATTAATAGGCACACCAAAAGGTTGCAGCACTAACAAAGAAAATGCACTTGAATATTGTAAGGATTTATTGCAAAGACTAGCAGATGAGGTTCTAGACCTTGCAGTGCCAGCTGAAGACCAGGACATGTGGGAACCAGTGAATGAACAGTGGCATAGAGCCATTGGGTTCCTGCCAAAGTTGTGAAACCAGAGTATAACAACAGAAATACTTGTTGAGTGGAGGATTTTGATAGAGTTACTTGTTGGGTATGGGGTTGGGCTTAATGTTAGTGTAGGATATAGGGACTTGTATAGGTCAATACAATTGGCAATTGGGGTACAACTGAAGTTTTAATGGAAATAAATAAGTTTATACACATGAAAAGTAAGAAACAATTGAGTCAGGCAGCAAGGAGTGTGAAAAACCAATCAATGCACACAAACATACAAGGTAACAGAGTGTATGGGATCTGAGAGTGAGCAAATTGGCAGGGAACCAATCAAGAGCAACTTATACACTGTTGTGATGAGAAATTTTGACCATGTTTTTGTGAAATCTGGGGTATAATTATTTTTCAATGGTCTCTGGACTCTGTCCTTATGGGATCAGTACCACTTAGTCATGGCACTTTAACTTTGTGACAGCCTTTTGATGAGATCATCTCAATAATTTCATATAGGGGACCAAGAAAAAACCAGCATACTTTGGTAGAGCTTTTGTAATAAAAATTAGTTGCTTGTTGCTCCAACCCAACTGTGCATTACTTAACAGATTACCCACTCATTGGGGCCTCTTAGCTTCTCAATTCTATAGGCATAGGTAACTCCTTGTGCACATTTGTCCTCAATATTTTCCACTCTTCCTGGCTGTCCTCCATGCACCAGCTGTCATGAGCACATGACAACCATGAACACCCATGCCAAGTTTTAGCTTCCTAGCTCAATTTCTAAGAAATTCCTTCTGGAACCCTCTACCACCTTCCAGAAAGTTCCTGACTATTTGAAATCATTGTTACACAATGGAACACTCCATGGAAGCTTCCCATTGTATTTTCATAGTTCATTACCGTAAATGGAAATACCAGGTCACATGACGTAGTCACATGATCAGGTGACCCAACCCATTTCCCCATCTGGTTTCAGTGCCTTGCCTTCTATATTATGATCCCTAGCACTGCTGCTGTGCCTCACCCCACAACCCCATTAGTATTAGCTAATATATCTTGGCATCAGTATAGCCAAAAAGTATATATAGTCCTTTCCCCCATTAAGTATTCCTCAGTCTGATAAACACAGGTCTTGAATAAACAGCCTTGCCTTGAATCCTGTCTTGCCTTGATGGTCCACACCTAAGTCCTTTCCTGCTGTGCCTAGCTTTTCCTCCTGCCTTGTGTCTATTCATAACAGTTTTATAAGACTCTCCTGACTTACCTATGAATCCCTGCCTTCTGCCCAAAGTTTTAAGAAAACTTGTAAAAGAATACTCACCATAAGTATCACCCATCATCTTTCCCTAGTCTTGTCCTATAAAGGCAAAGATACTTTATCTTTGTAAAACTATTGGTCAAAGCTGCATTCACTTGATTACCCTGCTGGTGGAGTTTACAGTTGTTACAATATTGGAAGCTTTAGTACAATACTCTATCAAAGGACGTCAAAACCAGTACATTCTGAAGTGACACTAACTTATTCAAGTTGGGGATTGTGGCTTAATAGTTATATTCTTGACATACTAGTGGCTTTACAAACCTACAATCTAGTTTAGTATATTCCAGTATTCCTTGCAAGTGCATCCGCCTTCCTCTCCTACCATGTCCAACCTAGAGCTGAACTTTGCCCAGCTCATGGCTGCCTTTACCCAACTGCAGCAAGACCATGCAGGCCTCAGAAACACTCTTGCTCAGTTCCAGAACCAAAGTGTACAGCAAACTAGCCATGTCCTAGTCTACCAAGAACCCAAGTATACTCCTGCTACCAAGTTCAATGGCTCTCCAAATGTATTCCATGGCTTCATCAACATGGTGAAGAGCAATCTTGCACTCCAGCCCAACTGGTACCCCACTGACCAGGCCAAAGTTGGTTTCATCTCCAACCTCCTTACTGGTACAGCTCTCAAGTGGTTCTCCCCATTAGTGGAAACCAACTCTCCCCTCCACAGAGACTACCAAGCTTTTCTCACTGAAATGAAGCTAACATTTGGTAACCTTGACCAAGCCAGAACTGCTGCCAACAAGATCAAGACCCTCAAGCAAGGGAGCAAACCAGCATCAGTCTATGCCTCAGAATTCCAACAACTCTCCAGTGACCTCAGCTCCTGGGGTCAAGCAGCCTTGATAAGCCAATTCCAAGATGGCCTCAATGATGAAGTTTGTGATCTGCTACTCACACTCCTAGATCCAGATATACTGATTGAAGCTATGCACCAAGCAATCCGGTGTGATAACAGACTATTCCAGAAGAAGCAAAAGAACCGTCAAAGACACATTCCTGTTGCAGTCCCAGCCCCTCCTGCTCCCCAAGTCACTCCAGAAGATCCTATGCAGATTGATAGTGCCAAATACAAGAAACTCTCAAAGAGTGAATAGTCCAGACATCCACAAGCAAACCTCTGACTATACTGTGGCCAACCAGGTCACTTTGCCAAGTCCTGCCCCAACAAGAAGTCCAGCTTCAAGCTGATGCAGTCCTCCAGTAAGCAACCTCAGTAAGCAAGATCCTGTCATTCACCATATCCCACCAAGTCAAATCCATGAAATCTCCAGACCCTGATAACCATGAAAAGACTGTGGCCAACAGTTCAACAGCCCACACCAAGAGGTTGCAGCACTTATTCAAGAGCAGTGCTCAAGAAAACACACTGGAATATTGCAGGGATTTATTGCAAAGACTGGCAGATGAGGTGCTAGACCTTGCAGTGCCGGCTGAAGACCAGGACATGTGGGAACCAGTGAATGAACAGTGGCACAGAGCTGTTGGGTTCCCACCAAAGTTGTGGAACCAGAGCATTACAGCAGAAATACTTATTGTGTGGTGGATTTTAATGGAGTTACTTGTTAAGTGTGGGGTTGGACTTAATGTTAGTGTAGGGTATAAAGACTTGTGAAGGTCAATACAATTGGCAATTGAGGTACAACTGAAGTTTCAATGGAAATTAATAGATCTGTACACACAAAAAGTAAGAGAAATGGTTAGTCAAGAAGTAAGGAGTATGAAAAGAGGCAATAGCCAAGCAATGTACACAAACATAGGGGGTGTTTGATTATCTGGGATCAGAAAGTGAGCAAATTGGCAGGGAACCAATCAACAGCCACTCATATATTGTTGAGATGAAAAATTTTGACTCAATTTTTTGTGAAATATGTGCTGAAATAATTTTTAACAATCTCTGCATGGTGTCCTGACAGGGTCAGTACCTATAAGTCACAGGACTCAGAGTTTGTGACGGCCTTTTGATGAGATCATCACAATCACTTTTCATAGGGAAGTCAATAAAGTGAGATCTCATAGGGTGATGATGATGCAATAAATAAGTCATCAGGCACTACCTACATTGAGAAGTACAATTATTCAGCAATTGATGTGGCAAAATGCATATAGGGGGTTGTTGGTATCTCAATAAAGATCTGTTCAGGTTTTAGCAAATACATTACTGGCAAAACTCCCTATTCCTCTACAACTCCCATATAAAATCTTGTAACACTTCTTGTATTGTACTTTGTTTTCTCCTTGATGAATGCTGCCATGGTGTATCTGTTTCAGTCTTACTTATGACAGTATAGTGGGGTCACCATGACACCCACTGACAGATATGCCCATTTCCATATTTTCCACTTCCTTATATTCTACAACACTTATTTTAGCTTTATCCAATTTGTTTTATATGACCAGTACCATCCTAAAAGCTAGCTACCTCTGATACTTACTAATTTATAACATATGTTATCCCTCACTTGATATAAGATTGCTATATTTATGTGCTTCTATATTAGGCAGCGTACCCATGCCAGAATCCATAATGCATTGCCAAACTGTGCCACCATCCTTGGCATTTCCACATTATATATGATATCCCAATGTTAAGCAGGCTTCACAATATTGATCCCAGATTGGTTTGATGTGCTGAACTTGTTGGAACCTCTCACCATCTATTTACAGCATTTTTAGCTCATTTGGACAACATCATGGATAATATTGATCTCCAACACCTTTTGGAACACTTTGATTTGTAATTACTCAGCTGGTGAGGAAAGTATATAAGAGAGGCAATCCCTCAACAATAAACCATCATATGTTTTATCAGTATACAGACATGTTGATGTTGAAATAATTAGGACTCCACCTAATTATTAATATATTATGAACTAGCACTTAGTGAAATGATATATTTCAGATTATCAACATGAAAATTAGTTCGTAAGATATTTACTAATTGTTAGGAATTAGAGAAGTACAGAATTTTAGGAAAATCTGAAACTTGTCCAAATGAGCTGAAACTTGGCACATGTACTCCTGAGACTCCCCTAATAATGACCAAATAGTCACATCTATGTAGTTCTGCAATAAGTATAAATACTGTGTTGCAACTCAATAAAACACCAAGTGAATATCATGTAAATCTTTTAATTCTCCAATTCACTACCAATATATCTCTCTAATATTTCAACAGTTGATTGGTGTGATCACTGCAACCTGCTGCTACCTGAGCTTCCAATCCTAGACCACAGGACACTCCCAGGAAATTGTGCTGACAGCCAACTAACCTTGGAGGCACTACTTGTGAGGAATACTCAGAGTAGCTACTTTTGCAATGAATTCCTCCTGAATATCTATGTTGTGGTATGTTGCTTGGATGTCTAAGCTTGATCAGCTTTTAGTCAAATTAATTGGTTTTATATTTAGCCTATCTGTATATTAGTATATCTATCAAATCAGTAGCATTAGTCAGCAAATGAATCCGCAGATCCTTATCAGACAGCAATGGATATATTAAGTAGGATCTTATTGGGTGATGATGATGCAATCAAATGAGTCACCAGCCACAACCTGCATTAGGAAATACAATTAGTCAGCAATTGATCTGGCAAAATGTATATAAAGAGCTGCTGGAACCACAATAAAGATCAGTTCAAGTTTTAGTGCATACAATACTAGCTAAACTCCCTATTCCTCTACAACTCTTATATCAAGACTTGTAACAAAGGAATACTTAGAGTCATTATCTTCTATTATATTTAATACTTTGCTAAGTTTGTTCTTTTACTAACATAGATATATTTCTGCCTTTGAAACTATTGACCACAGCTGCATCCTTATCAAGTCCCTGCCAGTGGAATTTATAGTTGCTTTGACTTTGGAAGCTTTGGTACATTGCTATCTCAAACAATGCTAAACCCAGTCCATACTTCTGTACAGATGCAACCAAGTTGGGGATTGAAGCTCAATTTTTTTACCTTGACAAATGGTGGCTTTATTCCCCTTCACATTAGAGTAGAGACAAAACCCAAGTATTCCTGGGAAGCTTTTGCCAGAGGTTACTGTACCCATTGAGCACCCCATTCACATTACATTTGCAAAGTGTAAGATGTATCTCTCCCCCAAGCCTATGCACCCCCACATATTTGTCCGCCAATATGGGGGGTTCATACAAGCTCTCTAGAACTCAACAAGATTTACCAGAAGATTTGAGTAAATGTCAACTTGTTGAAAAGAGACTACTTGTATCAGCAACAAGTTAGACACAAGTGAGCTTAGCAAGACAGAGTTTGAGAGCCCTTAGGAAAGGTACCCAGATGTTTCTCATGGCATTTTTACAGTATGATTTTTCCCCTTCAGTACCCCAAAAAGTACAGACTCTCCTGAAGGAATATTCATATGTGTTTCCACATGAACTTGGAAGCCTACCACCGGTCAGAGACATGAGCCATGCCATTGGCACAGGAGATAGTCCCCCCTGTCAGCAAGACACTTTATAGGATGAGCCCATTGGAATTGGAAGAGATGTAGAGATAAATTGATCAACTATTGGAGCAAGGACTCATCAGGCCCAGCAAGCCACCTTGGGGAGCCCCAGTACTTTTTGTGAAAACAAGGTGGGAACACTTAGGATGTATATATACTATAAAGCCAATAACTCAGTTACTGTGAAGAATAAGTACCCCATGACATGGATTGATGAGCTTTTGAACCAACTCAATGAGCCACTACATTCAGCAAGACCTCATGTCTGGATACAATTGGATTAGGGTGAAACTGGAAGATATCCCCATGACAGCTTTCAGGACCAGATATGGACATGATGAGTACCTATTCATGAGTTTTGGCCTCATCAGTGCCCCTGCAACATTGATGAGCTTGCTGGAAGCTGCTTTCCTGGAATACTTAGACAAGTGTGTGGTAGACTATCCCCCATGAGTAATAATTTAGTCCTACAGGTGGATCCAATCTGTATCAGCCAGCAAGATAATATCAGGAGACTGCTATATTCCCAATAGCTTGGAATTAATGACCATCTACAGATCTTAAGAAGGGATCACAACAGTAATTGGCTAATTTACAGCCGCCTGTAATAGACATACTTCTATTACCTCAACTTTACGCCTTTTTAGTGTGATGCTTGCAAAGTTGCAATATACATTTTATTGCTGATAGCATATATATCTTGCAAACATACGCTTGGTTGCTGCCACTTCTGCCATGAGTACCTACTGATTATCCACAAAGAGCCCTTTGGTATTTAGCCAATATATTCTTTCTCCCTGCCGGATTCTAGTTCCCCTTAAAGTTGTGTTCTGGCTCCAGTTTGTGTGAACTCTGTATTAAATGGTGTAGAAATTGGCTTGTGACTAAGAGAAATTGTGCATACAATGGAGAAATTCTCCTAATAAAAATTAGTTTCTTGTTGCTCCCAACTCAACTTTGTATTGATTAACTGGTTACCCATGCATTGGTGCTGCTTAGCTTTTTAGTGCCATAGGTATAGGGGCCTCCATGTGCCCATCTGTCCTCAATATTTTCCAACTATTCCTGGCTGTCCTCCATACACCAGCTCATCACATCCATGACAGACTTGAAGGTAATATTCTTGATGAGATTGGGATATGGTAGTACCTGCAACCTGACCTGTGTTCTTGTTGCCCCACATATCCACTCCAAATACCAGATTTTACCTACCACAATAGCGGTATCCAACTGAGCACATGATGCAATCATTACAAGCAGGTATGACCGTCTGTGCTAACCACATAGTGTCAGATTGTGCCATAGTGTGCAAGATTGTCTCACATAGTGTGAAATTATCCATGAGCAACCCTGCCTACTGATAGCTAAAGCATTGCACCCAACTGTTCTTAATGACTGCAGATTATGCCGCATGCCCTGGCATGGTACAATAGAACAAGTCTATTGCACCTATATGAATGAAAGATGCAATGATGACCTGCTGTAGTAAGCATTAGAAATAAAGGTGTGGCACCATATACACACTTATATGAAGCCAAAAAATAAAGCAAAATTGTCTGGTACCAAGCAAAACTCCACAATTGACAGCAGCAGAAAAACAGTTGGACAACAGCTTGCTTTGACATTCAGTGCAAAAAGCAGGGCAACAATCATAAAAGGCCCTGTGGATAGTGTGCCCACTGAAGCTAATAATGCAGAATCTGCAGGCTTTCTGTCAAATAGGCATTGGGAATCTCTGTGGAGCTGCAAGCTGACAATATTGTTGAGGCAGATGAGGATGTAGCAAGGTAATATCATTAGTTGAAGACCAGCAGGTGGCTGTCATTGCACCTGCACCACCTATTTAAGCAAGTATGTTGTCAGCTTATACCAAAGCACTAATGAGGAAGTTAGGTGCAGTGGCTGACAGGATAGATACAATGATACAGAGAAATCAAAAAATAGTCCAGGTACAGGATGAGTGGATAAAAGGTGTAGCACAATCAGATTCCCAGGTAGAGAAGGCAGTATCTTTGCTGTAAAGAAGGAGCTCAAATAGCTCAATGCCACAGCCAAGAATTGAGCCATTTCCCAATGTAACAGCAGAGGAACATTGTACAGTCCTTGAAGCACAACAACAGTGCCCACAGATAAAGCCTACAGAAAAACCTATCACATCATGGTAGGGAGAAAATGCAGTATTTAACCAAAGCCCAAAAACCAAAAGACACTGAAGCTCTGTGAAGATGTTAAGTACAAAGATGAAGAGTAATCTAATATTTGTGCTGCTGTTAGAAGTCTATCATGCCAACATCTTAAGGCAAGCATACTAAGGGACCACCAGGAACTAATGGCCATGCTGACTGGATTTGGCTTGCTCCATGAGTTTTATCCTAAATTCAAGTGAGCAAGCAGATTTTGGGCCAGCATTGATATGCTAACATAGTATCCCAAGAATCAAGGAAACTATCAAAGGTAGAAGAACAAGGGTGCAATTGCTAAACACTATTGCCTTCCTCAAGAGCCCATTCCAAGGAGAGCCAAACACTCCAAACAAGCATCAAGGAGTTATCAAGTAGCTGGAGGAGTGCCAAAAATGGAAAAGCCAACAGATACTGATGCACCAGCACAACATTTACCAAAGAAAAAGTGCAGTTCTACTTAAGAAGCACTCAGTGAAAGCAGCAGTGAAAGACCTGGCAGTGATAAAAACAGGTGGCTCCCTCAGGAGTCCATTGCAGTGTTATGATCTGCCGCTTGAATGTTTAAGTTAGATCAGTTTTTAGTCAAATCAATTAGTTATATGTTTAGGTTATCAGTATATCAGTATTATCTATGAAATCAGTAGCATTAGTCAGCAAATGAATCAGCAGATCCTTATCAGACAGATATAGATATATTAAGTAGGATCTTATTGGGTGATGATGATGCAATCAAATGAGTCATCAGCCACAACCTACATTAGGAAATACAATTAGTCAGCAATTGATCTGGCAAAATGTATATAAGGAGCTGCTGGAACCTCAATAAAAATGAGTCCAAGTTTTAGTGAAAACAATACTAGCTAAACTCCCTATTCCTCTACAACTCTTATACCAAGACTTGTAACATTGGTAGTAGCAACAACCAGAAACCTCCTTCCTGAAGAAAGAAGAAACCACCCTCAAGATGTCAGACAATCAAGAATGGAAGAATGCCATGCAGCAAATCCTGGCCCAACAGCAACAGTTACTCCAGATCCACAGCCAACAGCAACAAGGAATGTCTACCATGGCTCAGAACCAGCAAAGCCCTGCTAAGAGCAACTTTAGTGTGAAGGTCAACCAGTACCATGGCAGAGTCAATGAAAACCTGGGAACTTGGCTCTTTCAGATTGAAGAAGCTTTTAAAGCTAAAGGAATTGCTCCAGAGAGCAAGTTGCATTATGCAGCTTCTTACCTGGCAGATGCAGCTTTACAGTGGTACCACAACAAGATCAGGTCGGCCACTATGATGGGATGCTCTACAATCTCTACCTGGGATGAGTGTGTTGGAAATTCAGGATGCTTTTGAACCTCCACACCAACAGACACTACTAAGAAGGGAGTTAAAGACACTCAGACAGAAAGGAATGGTGCAAGAGTACATCTATAAGTACTGATGTCTATCTGGACAAATTGAAAGAATGGACCCCTTGGATCAAGTTGAATACTTTATTGATGGGTTGAAAGAAAGAACTCGCAAGGAAGTGAATTACCAAAGACCTCAGACTATTGAAGAAGCCATCAAGATTGCCATTGACTATGACTCAGCTATGTTTGGAGTTGGGAAGCCTACAGTGACTAATCAGAAAGGCTATAATCATTATGAAAGAAGACAATCAGAAGCAGTACTAATGGAAATAGACGCTATGCAGAAGAATCCTGCCTTGGAAGAATGTAAGAAGAAAGGACTTTGTTTCAATTGCCACCAGCAAGGACATATTGCAAAGTACTGCCCTCAGAGAAGAAATGGACACCAGCCATCAAGAACCTTTAACCGTATTGAGGCCATGGAGCATAGTAACATGAAGGATGAACTTGAAGAAGACTCAGAACTCACCTTCCACATAACAGAAGAATACCTATCCCAGATGACCTCAAACTCAGGAAAGCTATTATACTTGAATGGAGTAATCAATGGAGTACCTGCCAAGATCATGATTGACTCAGGAGCATTGCTTGAATACATGTCAGAGCAATTTGCCTTGAAAGCTGGAATCAACTCAGAACCTACCAAATCAACTTCAGCCTCCACAGCTGATGGGAACTCCCACATAATCAACTGTATTACCCAGCCAGTAAGAATGAAGATCAATGACTATGAAGAAGACCTACAGGCTTATATATTTGGGAACTGCAAGTTTGATCTTGTACTTGGAAATACCTGGCTATTTTGTTGTGATCCATCAATCAACTGGAGAACCCATGCTACTCAGATCTAAAAAGACAACAAGACCTATGAGCTATCACCTGCCAGGCTGGATTTCAGCTTGGTCAAATCCAGTGTGAGTGAGACAAGTGAACTTAGCAAAACCCTGTTCTGTAGAGCACTTAGAAAAGGTACCGAGATGCTCCTCATGGCGGTATTACAGGAGGATTCCTCTACCCCAGCACCCCAGCAGGTCCAGACTCTCTTGAAGAAATATTCAGACGTGTTTCCAGATGAGTTTGTAAGCCTACCACCAGTCAGAGACGTGGATCATGCCATTGGCACAGGAGATAGCCCTCCAGTGAGCAAGACACCTTACAGAATGAGTCCATTGGAATTGAAGGAAATGAAGAGACAAATGGATCAGCTATTGGAGCAAGGATACATCAGACCCAGCAAGTCACCTTGGGGAGCACCAGTGCTTTTTGTAAAAAAAAAGGATAAAACACTTAGGATGTGCATTGACTACAGAGCCCTGAACTCAGTTACCGTCAAGAATAAGTACCCCATACCTCAGATTGATGAGTTTTGGACCAACTTAATGGAGCCGCTATTTTCAGCAAGATTGACCTCATGTCAGGATACAACCAAATTAGGGTGAAACCAGAAGATATTCCTAAGACAGCATTTAGGACCAGATATGGACATTACAAGTACTTAGTCATGAGTTTTGGCCTCACTAATGCCCCTGCAACATTCATGACGCTGATGCAGACTGTCTTGCAGCAGTACTTAGACAAGTTTGTGAAAATCTACCTGGATGACATCTTGATATACAGCAAGACAGAAGAGGATCACGTACTGCACATTGAAAAGGTCTTGAAGAAACTAAGAGAGAACAAGCTATAAGGCAAGCTGGCCAAGTGTGAATTCTTCAAGGAGCATGCTGAATACCTGGGACACATAGTGACTAGCACAGGAGTAACCTTAGACCCAAAGAAGGTGGAAGTAATCAAGAATCTGAAACAGCCCCATAGCATATCAGAGCTCAGATCATTCCTTGGAATGGTTTCCTATTATTGGAGATTTGTCAAGTCTTTTGCAAGTATTGCAGCCCCTTTAACTGATATCCTCAAGAAAGACAATACCTACAAGTGGGACATAGCTTGTGAAACTGCCTTCCAGACACTCAAGAATGAACTTGCTAAGCTGCCAAGCCTAAGAATACCAGACTTCAGAAAAGAGTTCACTCTGTGCACAGATGCTTCAGATTATGCAATTGGTGGAGTGCTGAGCCAAGAACACAAGGGAAAGGACTACCCTGTTGTCTTTGAATCCAAGAAAGTAAACTCAGCAGAACAAAACTATCCAGTCCATGAGAAGGAGATGCTTGCTATAATACACTGTTTGAAGACATGGAGACGCTATATTCAAGGAGTCGAATGCACTGTGAAGACTGATCATGCCTCCCTCAAGTATATATTTACTCAGAAGGTACTCTCTAGAAGAATGACAAGATAGATTGAATACATTCAGCAATTTGACCTGGAAATTGTCTACTGTCCTGGAAAAAACAACACAGTTGCTGGCGCCTTATCAAGATTAGATCAAGTTGCACAACTCAACTTGGTGCATGAATCAGATTGGCCTAGCCTATTAACAAAGTACTTGGAGGACCAAGCCATTCCTAAGGAGGTGGATGAAGATATCAAGAAGATAATCTGTGATGAAGCCAGCAAATTTGTAGTACAGGATGAAACACTCTACCAAATTGTTGATGGAAGCCCTATTGCCTATTGCCCTTATGTTTCTTGCCTGGATTTAATACATAAGCTACACAATGGATATGGACATCTTGGGATTGAAGGAACCTATAGCCTTGTGAAAGCAAGAGCATGGTGGCCCAGAATGAAACAAGATATTGAGAAGCTAGTGAAAACATGCCCAAACTGCTAAATCAATCAAGACCAGCCACAAAGAATTGCGGAACTCTTCCCTTTGGAGCCTGTAAGACCATTTGAGAGATGGGGAATTGACTTTATTGGAAGACTGCCAACTACCAGGAAATGCAACAGTTGGATCCTAGTAGCAATTGACCATGCCACTAAATGGCCAGTTGCTAAAGCTGTACCAATAGCCAGTGAACAAGTAGTTGCAAGTTTCATTTACCATGGGATCCTGATGAAGTTTGGATGCCCTGTGGAGATCTTAACTGATAGTGGAGCAAACTTTATGGCAAAGACATTAGAGGCTTACCTGGAAATGTAGCAGATCAGACACTTGAAAACCTTGGCAAATCACCCCAGAACTAATGGAGTCTCTGAGCGATTTAATGGATTATTTGGAAAAATGCTCACCAAGTATGCAAATGGAGTTGTCAGTAGATGGGATGAGTATATAGACCAAGCACTCTTTGCATGCAGAGTCAGAGTACACAACACCACCCAGCAATCACCATTTTACTTAGTCTATGGATGTGAACCAAGGATTCTGTTGCAATTTAAGAAGTGATTTAGATATAAGGAACTTATCAAGAAATAGTGATAATAGTTGAACTGTTGTTTATTCATAAAGAAGCTCAGTATTTATACCTTTGTAGAAGTAATACAGCTGCAACACTAAGTAGGGAGGGTTTCTCAATATTCAGGAGCATTCCGTAACAGTTTCAGGGTTAGTACATAATGTTTGGTAATAGTGCTAATTTCATCCTGACCATAGGGGAATAATCATAAGATCATATATCTGGAGAAAGTGGCGAAGTTAAGGCAGTAAATGAGTCCTACAGTGACTAAGACTAGCCTAGAATTGTTAAGTAAATTTTTAGCTGCTGAATGATACCAAATAGTCCAATATTTCAACAGATTCCAGGAGATCTCACACAACCAAAGCTTACAGACACCTTAGAAGATGAACTCAGTCAGCCATGTAGACACCAGCAACTGGAACAAAGACGTCAAGAGGCACAGACCAAAGTATCTCAAAGTGCAGAAAAGATGAAGCAGAGATTTGATAAGACTATAGCACCAGAAGCATTGACAGTTGGGAACTTTGTATTGCTAAGAAACAACACTTGGAAGAAGTTTGAGCCACAATGGACAGGACCATTCAAGATCATCAGAGAATGTCCATTTGCAACTTACCAACTGGTGGACAAGCAAGGCAATATCTGGGAAGACTTAGTGCATAGGGATAGACTCAAGCTTGCAAGACTTGCTGATAATACTGAACCATCAAGATATTGGTATCACAAGAAAAGAGATTCAGGAGAACCCTCTCAACTTTAGTAGGGGAGAATGTTATGATCTGCCGCT
>MCFE01000087.1:0-177289 GCA_002104905.1 Basidiobolus meristosporus CBS 931.73
AACGGATTCCTGGTTCGTGCTACGTGCTATTAGGCAATTTACCACATATGTGGGAGATTCTAAACAAATACCCGGCATTCATTGATAAGACAAATGAATAATTTGAACATCAGCCTGGCATTACCTCAGTACATCCTCCCAGCAGTATCTGCAATGCATGACCAAATAGCATAATTGCAAGGGACTTTCATTTGGAAGGTGAATGCAAGTAAGCATTAGGATCAACGGATATACGTCACCCCAGGTCACATTCCAGCCAAGAAGAAAGCCACAAGCAGATTGCACATATATAGTGGATGTGTATTGCTTGCGACAATAAGCCGGCTTTTCCTTGAGTAAGAAATCAAAAACTCCGCAACAGATAATGTCAGTTGAAGATTAACCGATAACAAGCAAATACACCGGAAGCATGGCCAATAAGGGCTCTTAAGGCTCCATCAACAAACCAAGTTCCTAGCTTGCATAGGACTCGGTAGAAGATCAAAATACCCCAAGTTCCTAGCTTGTGATCAGGATTTCCTAATATGATCCCATGCCACTCAGTCGCAAATCATCACCGAAGATCAATCGAATCAAGATCACTAGCACGGCTTTCCGCCTCTCGAAACACATCATTGGCCTCAATACTTTGTCGGGCAATTAAATCTGAGATTGGCTGCCATTCAACACCGAGAAACTCCCAAATCAAGACTCGGCTCTACGTTTTTCTCAGTCCAAATGAGCCAAGATTACGTGAACCCTCTTCATTTGGATCGTTCTCCTGCTTCTCGATTGGCATGTTTGCTCGGTGGGAAAATATGGCTTGGTGAGGTCTATTATGTACCGTTCTGTAGCATCAAGATGGTTGGGATGAGACTGAACTTTGTTAAATTAACGATATATGTATTCGTTTGGGCGGTCTGGATGAATTTGAAATTTCTGTTAACATGGAGTAATAGCGCTTGGTTTAGGCCATTGAGCTAGATAATTTTAACCAATGTTGCTAAATATACCATCATGCCAGAGTACGCTCTCTGAATCTTACTGTGGTTTCAATAGCGGTTGTTGACAACACAAGTCCAAGTTTATACTCGGAAAATTTCAACTGATTGTTTGTTACATTACCAATAATATTATAACTGGGCTGAGCACTTTTGAGTTATCATTAGACCTAAGTCAATGATAGTATTGTAAATAGTCTGAGAATGGTAGAAGTGCTACAGAGAGCTGAAAATTCTGCTTATATCTACTTGGACATATAGATTCATAGTTTCAGAAAACTAATAATAACAATGCTTTGAAAGGAGTCCCAGTAAGTGATTTGCCAATTTTACAGTCATATGGGAAAGTTTAAAAGTTTTACTTACTTTCATGGCTTCATTAACTCAAAGAGGCTTTGAACAGAAATATACATGACTTACCAGAGTGAGCCATATAAATACTTGGCTCGCATATTATGTTATTTCTATCAAACTTTCAGTCAGAATTTTCTTGGAATATATCTTACCAAAGTGCCAGGTGCCCAGATTATGAGAGCTTAATGAGCTGTCCGAAAGCCCCTGAATGTTGCAAGCATGTTTTTGGGACCTTGCTTGTAATCGCTTAAATACTACTTTTATATTCAATAAATCATCAAGCAAAAAACCACATACTCAACTTGTTCCCCAATTCACTTCAATATCTGCAAGACTCTCTCAGCAGGCTATGAGCATCAGGCTGTCACTGCGATCTTTTTCTTTGCTGAGGAGTTGGATACCTACAATTATCAAACAATCTACTAGTACACTCAATCACTTCCAATATCTCCAAAACTTTCATAACATTCTCTTGACAAATCAGCTATCATTACAACATAGCTGAGGTGACAATTGGAAAAAGGGAGTTTTGCGCTTATAGATTTATTTGTTTGAAGTAGGGTATTTTCCCCTACGGTTCATGATTTTAGCTTGTAGGATATCAATTTTGTATTCTATCACTACATACTAAGATTGGATTCCAAAGGGACAATAATCAATATATTTATCAAAGATATACCAAGAACTAAGTTTTTGCATAAATATGTGTTATTTATCTAAGAAGTAATCAAGCTCATAATGCATGCCATTTGGCCGTGGCTCTCTAGTTGTAAATATAGTGTCGGGAACCACATAACAAAGGAATATGTACAGGACTTTGATTATATTCTAGAGTATCTGTCTTGCTTGCATGCTGCAAAGAATGGCTTATCAGAAGGAACATATATCCAAAGAACCATCATCATTGTGGACATGGCAATAGCAGCTAGAGGTAAGACAAGAATGCCGAATCCACCAGCAATCTGACCAGTTAAAAACGGAAAGAGGGCAGCACCACCTGCGCCTAGTCTAATATTGAAGTATTAGTAAATCAAATGAAATCCATAATGAAGGAATACTTACGCAGACATAAATCCAATCGAAGTAGCGTGATACTTCCTAGCAAGTACTCGAGAAGCTAGGGCAATCGTTGTGGGAAACATTGGGCCCAACAAAAAGCCATTGATGATGAACACTATCAGGAAAGGACGGTTAAAAACCATTCACACGCAAATCAATCACATAGTTCATACCTGTTGAATTGACGACAGCATCAGCAGAAACCATCATAAGGACAAGCCCTCCAATAATAGCCATGGTAAACAAAGTGATCATGAACTTCTCGCCATATCTACCAGACATATAGCCTAGCACAATTCGACCGGCCGCCAGAGCTGCCCAGTATCCCGACACAACCCGGCCCATGGAAACTTCATCACCATGTCTTCCTTCCGTCAAAAAGGTATAGCCCCAGCCGCCCATAGTAACCTCCACGCCAACATAGATCAAGATGTAAGCTGCGCCTACAATAGTCATGCGGTTGAAAATGGCTGCACGGGTAAGCTCAGCATGAGTTTCCTTGATACTGTCATTCACACCAGGGCCGTTGCTCAGTAGTTGAGCTCCTTCGTCTTCTTCACTTGCAACCACTTCTTCAGCTACCGCCTCAAAGTCAACATGGTAGTATCCAACAGTAACACAAATAATATTCACAAGTGCACCCAAAGCCATGAATACATACATGCCCTTCCATGAAATGTCGTGTTGCAGTAAGATGGTGGCAACCAAGGGACTTAACATGGCGCCAATCCCATAGACGGCTAACAATATTACCCAGAAAAGAAATCATTAATTCAGGAACAAATATAGAAGTATTGTTATGACGCTGGTTACTTACAGTGCAAGATGTTGAGCATAACGGTTGCAAGGGGTATATTGGCGATATAGACATTCATCGCCGCGGCCAGCAATGCCATCCCGGCACCGGTGAATACGATGAATCCACACATCAACGGAAACGGAAAGCCAAACATAAGGAAGGAATACGAAAAGAGCATCATACCAGCACCGAGATACAATGTTCTCAATTGGCCTAGACGATGAACGATATAACCATTGATACTTGCACTAGAGAAGAATCCCAAAGCACTGCATAAGAAGAGTAAAGAGATTGTCTCGTTTGGAATGTTGTAGTACTGCTTCATTCGGGGGATAATAGCACCTAAACTACCATCATTCAACCCGGCCACAAGGCTGATGAACAAGGAAGCAAGAATAGGTTTAACGTGTCCTTTAAGATCTCTAAAGGATTCGGGTGACTTGCCATCCTTTTGAGCATTCACTTCTTCATTGTGTGGCTTCAAAAGTGTAGTATTCTCATTGGGATGATCCGTAAAGGAGCCTTCTTGGTTGGGCCCGGTCATTGATTAGATATGCAAAAGGAAAATAGGCAGTATATATTGAAGAAACAACAAAAGGACGGATGGGCTCAAACAACATTTTCAGAACCTGTCAACCTTATATAAGGAACATTTTTAGGATGAATTAAATTGCTCTTCAAACGTTGTACAGGATACAAATTTTCGTAGAGCCAGCCAGTCAACAGTAGAAGTGGAATCCAGAATAATTTAACTTTGGTTGGATTTGTCAGATGATCGTCCCAAACCGTTAAGCTGATGCGGTTGGATCAACCTTTTCCCAAAATACTGGCATTCAATGAACAGTGAAATCGATATCTTTTACTGGATGTGATGGGGGCCTTCTATGCCCCTCTGCCATGCTATATTACGACCAAAGAGGTCACACTGCCTGGTTGCTGGTGGGTGTGGTCGGTAGATTTGATACTACCATGTTGGTTAGTGAATGCTAAACCCGTGTAAATTGCACAACTCTACTCCTCATTATGACACATTTGACTTATTAATCACCGGTTTCTTTGTGAGCCGACACTCTGTATACGAGTTGCTTTGATCTGGTCAAGTAGAAGGGGACTCGAGCCGTCTATTGATTGTTTTTCATGAATGTTTGGTATGAAAACAAGGCGCACCAAGCAGATAGTCGCTACAAAAGCAGATGCACAACGGGTTTCAATACTCTGATACGATGAAGATTATCGCCATTCCCGCCCCTGCCATTAACCCACGCGCCTTTGCTATCTGAAAAGCTCAGTATGTTAGCCAACATGTAACATAACCCACATACGCACAGACACACAATTGATTCCAATGTTGCATTGTAAATGTACCATGAAGTTGGCCAACCACATGGTAAACTAAGCAAGAGTTATAACGCCAGCTTGAGAATATACACATAACACCTCAAACGATTCTGCGAAATCGTCGAGGAAACACATGCATCTACAACCTCGGTGTCAACGGCAATGAGATATTCAGATGCTACGTAAATCTCCCTGGAATTGGTGGATGGGTGAAAATAGCCAAATGCGAGCCGGGAAAGAAGGCGTCGTGTGGTGCATGTGGTGGATAATTAACTAAGAATGTTGTGCTGTCTGTCTATGATTCCCATCCCGATACCTTGTAGCCCATCAATAAATCAATTAGATGAAAGTGATAATTGGATCAGAGGCGTTTTCATTAACAAATTAAGGTTTTCATACTACAGTTTGAAGCAATAATTCATCTATTGTATGGATCTAAAGACTAACTATCCTCGACAAAGTTGCCCATGAAGAACTCCACTATTTTGGTGGCAAACCAAATGCTGTCATCAGGGAGTGTGAGTTTTGAGTAAACCGAGCTCGCCATTTCCGGGGTGAACTTTCCTTGCTGCTCCCGCGAACGGGTTATTTCCTCCACAATACCGGGGGTAAACTCTGGATGTGCCTGCACAGTCAGGATATGATTGGGCTTCAACATGGCCTGAACTTCGCACAAATCTGAGGAGCATAACACCTCCAAACCCGGTGGGCTATAGGATACAACATCCTCGTGCATTTGCTGCAATTGCTATGAGCAACGTGCCAAAGTTAAAACACTGGCTGTATTGAAGCGAATGACGGGGAACAGGCTTACCAGAGTATCCTTGTTGGTTTTCAACAACTTCTTTCCGGCGTTGTTGAGCTTTACCTCGGTGTGTCCAATCTAGGAAGAATAGTTTGAGAACAATTGCGAGGACCACCGTGATTATTATCGGTACATACCTCCCACCCCTTCTTGTTTTTCGCAACGGTACCGCCAAGAGCACGTGCAATAAGCTGATGCCCGAAACAAACACCAACCACTTTACACTCTGGAACATCCTCAATCAGTTGCTTGATGTACTCGTTAAAGTGGAAGATCCAGGGTTCGTTGCTAGCAGCAGAGGAGGCTGCGGAGGTTCAATAAAGCATAAATGGTTTGATTGGGATAGAACTGCAACTCTTGCCACTTACCTGAACCAGTGATGATCACACCGTGGAATGCTTCATGTTCTCTGGGATATTGCATTTGGGTGACATCAAAGCATTCAATCGAAAAATCAATGTTTCTTTTGGAATGGGCGACCGCCTTTTTCAACATAGCCGGGAATATTTGGGTGTAGTCACCAAATTTCTCGACTACCGGTTGAGATGGAGTGTCTGCTACGAGGAGAGCGATCTTTAGTGTAGTTGTGTGCTCGGAGATATTAGTAGTAGGCTTGAGCCTCTCCATTTTGGATTCAAGGTTCATCAGGTCAGCTTCCATATTGCTAGGCTCTTGTAATACTCCAACTTTATTACTGGTGTGTATATATATATACGATTTGAGCAGGAGCTTCCTGTCTCGAGGACGCGCTCTTCGAAATCGCTTTCGTAATCAGTTATTTGATAGGTATCCTGGATTCAGTTAGATTGCAAAAGGAATTAAACCAATAATCTGCTCAATCTGACGCCTCCTTCTATTATCCGATGTGATGTTTGGATACTGTTTACTGACTGATCATCTTCATTCTAGAACGTCAAGATTCAAACTTATATTTCACACCCATTCTGGATGAGAATTCAGACCAAGAAAACTGGATTCAAATATCAGATTGAAAGTTCAGAACAAAGCCGACGGCTTTGTTTAGGTGGTATTCCGGTTAGTCTCAGGGAGTATTTCGTAAGTGACCTTGTGTGGGTATCCTTGACATAATGAGTGTTTGCATTGTTTGGGTTCATCAGAAGTGCAAATAACCCACAAGCCAATAGTGGAGCTTCCTGCTGAGATCTAAGCCACTCCTCATGAAGTAATCTGGTGAACCGCTACAATATTGGAAATCTATGGATGGCTTAGCTCACTGTGGAGATATAAATTACTCGGCGATCATTGATCCCCTCAGTGGAAATAAAGATTTCAGTTGTTGCACACCTCTGCCATTCTACAAAGTCCAGTACGTAATGAGATCCCTTTTGTTCCTGCAACTAGCTCTGCTCTCGAGTGCCACCGTCCTTACGTCCCCGCGTTCTGGACGCCCTCGTAGAGGCAACAACTCCGTTTTAGATCTCTTGGCCGAGGACAATCGCTTTTATGACTTCATGGATGTTCTATCCAAAGAACGTGGCTTGACTGATGATTTGCAGGACAATAACCAAGAGGTGACCGTTTTTGCTCCGACAAACCAGGCATTCCAGAAACTGAGGAATACTTATCAAGGCCGTATTCCTCGCGATGAGCTCCGGGACGCCGTCCGCTACCACTTTATCCCCGAATGGTACGAGTACGAAGACCTGCGCGAAGAGAAGCTTATAGATACTCAGTTGACCCCCCGCGGGTTAGACGGAGAATCCCAAAAGATCCGTGTCGTTCGTAGAGAAGGCCACGTCGTGTTGAACAATTTGGTTTCAATCAGCGAGGCGGACTTGGAAGCAAGAAATGGGATCGTTCACGCCGTAGATGAAGTCCTACTTCCTCCGCCAAAGGTGACCGACTTGATTTATCGCATGGCGAACAAATTCTCCACTTTCAGTGCTGCTTTGCAGAGGACTGGTCTGAACGAAGAGTTTGAGGGAGAAAGTAGCATTACTGCTTTCGTACCAACCAACGCGGCTTTCCGGAAACTCGGTTGCCGTGCGCTGAACTATCTGTTTAGCGAAGAGGGTGAAAAGGATCTGAGAAGGGTACTTGAATATCATTTCTCCCCCGAACTCGTCTATGGTACCGAGATCGAGGAGCAGTCAGGTCATCGTGGCGGAAACAAAAATCGTGGTAGGTGGGGAGATCGTGATGATGATGACTACGGTCGTGGCGGAAACAAAAATCGTGGTAGATGGGGAGATCGCGATGATGATGATGACTACGGTCGTGGAAGACGTAGAAGTGGACGTCGGGGTGACGACTGGGAGGCGAAGCTTAATTTGCAATACCCACGTGGAGGCCAAGGCAGGAGAAGACGTCCAGGCTATGATGATATCACCGAGTTACCATCATTCTTGCGTGGCGAAAAACTGTATCTCGAAGTGAAGAAAACACCCAGCCGAAGAGTCTTCATCAATGTGAACGACGAGGCACGAGTGATATTCTCCGACATCCCAGCTGAAAATGGAGTATTCCACGCCATTGATGAAGTATTATTACCAGAAAATCTAGATATTCCTGAGTACGACTGGTTCGATAATGATGACCAGTGCGATTTTTGAATTGTTCTCAATTAATACCAAATTTGACGAACCCCAATTGTCATGAGCGTGCGACAGAATGAAATAAAGGCTGCAGGTATCAACTAACATACACCAGAACTGGAAATGACTAGTTTAGATATTCTCCTCGACCAATGTTAAATACAATATATGGCTCAACCTGCAAAGTGTCTGAAACGGCCACGCTACATGCCATAATGTGATGTCAGCACGAGATTTATCGTGTACCTCAGAAGCATTCCACACTGATATTTCATACATCATGATTAAAGAGCCATAAAAAATCATGGAATTCAATAATTAATATACGAAGATTTCCTATTAACACCCTGCTCATGCTCACTTCTCCAGTGAAGCTAAATATAGAGGATTGCACTTTCGACAATACTTGTAGCGGCGCTAAAAAGATGCGCCGTCCGGGAATCGAACCCGGGGCTAAAGCTTGGGAAGCTTCAATTCTACCACTGTACTAACGGCGCTCGGCTTGGCAAAATCAATTTGGATATTTTGTAATTCCCCAAGCTCTTCGGTTGAAAATAGCTTAGATTCCCATCGACAGGGCCTTTGTACTATTCATTTATTTGAGGCACCAACTCCAGTTTTGTAACCACGCATAATTCGTGGATGCATTATTGTAACTCTTCAAATCTTTAGCCAACTTCACGCAACTGTATGTACTCTAGGGTTTGGGCTAATGCAGGGCTTCCCTCCCGACTAAAAATAAACTTATTGATAACAATGTGTTCAGATTGATTTGAAACAATCATCATCGGGATTCATTGGTTTATTAACAGCTAGATCAGCTTATTGGTGATGTGATGTTGGGGACGGTAATTTCCCCATGATTGTTTATGGGAGTTCGAAATTCGCCATTATCTAGAATTATGATCGGTCATGTAAATAGTCAAGAAAACACCCAATAAACCGATATATTCCTGGGAACTCTAGATCCAATAAATTGTGTACAAATCAAAACCATCAAGGCAAGCTGGATGGGAATTTCTCAAGAAAATCAACCAAGTAGATCAAATTGATTAGGTGTTCGAATTCGCTTTTTCAGGACTTCAACTTTTTTTTGTACTTAGCAATTGGGTGGATACTCCCCTGCTTATTAGGCAGCCCCAAAATTTCGTTTTTTAATGAGTTGGTATTGAAAGGTAAATGAAGTCTTAGGTGAAAATCGGTCACCCAAAACCGTTGGCTGCATCAAATAGTTAGGTAGGTTACGACTTGTGTTTTTTTTATATAATAGCCGCCCTCATCATCAAGGACTTAGAATTTTTTACCCTCCTTCTTCTACCTGCATCGGACTTTTCCTTTTTACTGAAATTGTTCTGTAGAAGTCCACCCTACTTGACTTATTTCGCCCATCTTGTTCAACTCCAAATTTGTTTTGTTGAAGTTCCAAGTCGTCCCCTAGGCTAGTTGGGTTCTCATAATGGTTGATTCCGAAGACGATATCCCTCTTGGTCGTAGAGCTCAAAGGAAGCTTCAGGTTTCCTCAGATTACGATTCTGATGACGATGTTCCGCTTCAAAAACGCTCCCAAGGCGAAGCTGCTATAAAACAAGAAGGTACCTATATCCTGAATTTTCCTTCCCAAATGGTCATTTGCTCTAGGATGCGGGTTTACCACAGTTCAATCGATCTTGATGCTAATTGCTAACGCGCTTCTTTTCCGTAGGGAGAGCTTCTGACAATAAAGGTCAGAATCTTGCCAATGGCACTAACGGTGTGAAGAGAGGTACAGAGGAGGAACAGGTAATACCTTATGTTTTGCTTTGTGATGACTTTGGGAGATCCAAATTGGGAAATCCCTTTATTTGTCAACCGATTGCTAAGGATACACCACATCCCACCAATGAAATTTCAAGCAGTATTAATACGAACTCTACTCTATACACCTGCTAATTTCCATTTCTAACCAAACTAGGCTACGCGTAAAAAAATCAAAACCGAAGATTCTTCTGATGACGAGCCTTTGGTAAGCGCACGTCATATTTCCTCGCGGTGGCGCGTTTCGAGGTGTGCTAACCGAGTGACGTTTAGGTCAAACGCGTGTCCAAAGCTAAAAGCAAACCTGTCAAGACGGAGCCGGGTTCCAACACACCCGTTAGAAAGCGTGCCGCCAAGGTTAAGCAGGAGTCTGATGATGAAGACGTACCTTTGGCTAAGAAGTCTGCCACTAAAAAATCCGAGCCTCGTGTAAAGAAAGAATCCACGCCATCCACTCCCACTGCTCGCGGAAGAAAGAAGAATGAAACCACCCCCAGTAAAGATAAGGGCAAGGTTAAAGAAGAAGAGGAGGAGGAGGTATACAAGTGGTGGGAAGCTGAAAATCAGGATAATACTATCAAATGGACCTCTCTGGAGCACAATGGTGTATTGTTCCCTCCGGACTATGTCTCACACGGAGTAAAGATGAAGTACGACGGCAAACCTATCGAGCTGTTGCCAGAAGCCGAGGAAGTGGCCAGTTTCTTTGCTACCTTACTCGGCTCAGATCATGGCAACAATCCAACATTCCAAAAGAACTTCTTTAACGATTGGACTGAGTTGATGAAGAAGGTTTATGAGGAGAAAAAGCTACCACCGCCACCCATCAAGGAGTTCGCCAAGTGCGATTTTACTCCTATGTTTGACCACTTCCAAAGAGAGAAAGAGGCCAAAAAGGCAATGACCAAGGAAGAGAAGGCAGAAATCAAGGCCCAGAAATTGGTCATTGAAGAGAAATACGGTTATGCAATTCTAGATGGTAGAAGAGAGAAGGTTGGCAACTTTAGAATTGAACCCCCTGGTCTATTCCGTGGACGTGGTGAGCATCCCAAGACGGGATGTTTGAAGCAGCGTGTGCAACCAGAGCAGGTGACCATCAATATCGGCAAGGATGCCAAAATCCCCGAAGCACCTCCTGGTCACCAATGGGGCAAGATTATTCACGACAACACGGTTACATGGCTTGCAATGTGGAAAGAGAACGTCAACGACAACATCAAGTATGTTTTCTTGGCAGCTGGCAGCTCCCTCAAGGGGCAGAGTGATCTAAAGAAGTTCGAGAAGGCCAGAAACCTCAAGAAACTGGTCGGAAAGATCAGACGTGATTACATGGAAGAGCTGAAGCACAAAGTGATGGCCACCAGACAGCGCGCCACTGCATTGTACCTTATTGATCGATTGGCACTCAGAGCTGGTAACGAGAAGGGTGATGATGAAGCCGATACCGTTGGTTGTTGCTCGCTTCGATATGAGCATATTGAGCTAGTCCCCCCTAATACCGTCGTGTTTGACTTCTTGGGTAAAGATTCTATCAGATACTACAACGAAGTCAATGTCGACGAACAGGTATTCAAGAACTTGAAATTGTTCAAGAAACCGCCCAAGGGAGAGGGTGACGATTTATTCGATCGTCTTACTACTCAGTCACTCAACAAGCATTTATCTTCCCTTATGCCTAGTCTTACTGCTAAGGTATTCCGTACCTACAATGCGTCCTTCACCTTCCAAGATGAGTTGAAAAAGACCCCTGTCGATGGGACCATTGCCGAAAAGTTGTTAGCTTATAACCGCGCCAATCGACAGGTTGCAGTTCTATGTAACCATCAACGGAGTGTCAGTAAGGCTCATGGTGCTCAAATGACTAGAATCCAAGACAAGTTACGAGCCCTCAAGTACCAGCGCCGTCGTCACAAGTATCAGCTAGCTGCTATGGACCCTAAGCTGAAGAAAAAGCGGCCCGAGCTTTTCGAACCCGAATCGGACCTTGAGGAGGATTGGATTGAGGAGTATGAAAAAGATATGTTGGAAAAGGAGCGTGAAAAGATCAAAGCGAAGTTTGAAAAGGATAACCAGGCACTGAAGGACAACAAGGAGAAGCCACTACCACAATCTGAACTGAAGGAATTACTCTCCAAGGTTGACGAGAAGGCCAAGGAGCTGAAGCAAGAAAAGAAAACTGGGGAAGTTTACGCTATCAAGAAGAATGCTACGGTTGAAAGACTTGAGACCGCCATCAGTAAACTTACCGAAAGGATTCTGACGACGAAGACCATGATGGTCGACAAGGATGAGAACAAGACTACTGCTCTTGGTACCTCGAAAATCAACTACATCGACCCTCGTATTTCTGCTGCTTGGTGCAAGAAGTACGATGTGCCTTTGGAGAAGATTTTCAACAAGAGTTTGAGAGAAAAGTTCAAGTGGGCCATGGACGTTGATGAGGATTGGGTAAGTCTCCATTGGTACGATGTGTTTGAATCATCCGATCTAACCTATTCTTTGTCATTTTAGGAATTTTAAAATGAACTTCTCGATCATCGGCTCACTCCACCCCGACCCTCCCTCAATTTTCCTTCTATTCCTTTATCTTTGACACCAACAGTTTTTAGAAACAGTGATTTATTCATCTTCAAGATCTCTACACCTCCGTTAAGTGATTCCCATCTTTTTTTTATACATAGTATTTATATTTGTTGTAGAATAAATCTTCACCACCTCGTCAACAAGACCCTACCTACGTGGAATGTTCGAAATGCGGCACCTAAATGGTAAAGAAATTCCTCGGCTGAGTAGAATACGTGATCCCATACTTCGATTCACGGCGGGGGACGAGGCGAATCACAAGATGTCCACTAATTCCGCCGAAATCATGGGTGATCCCACATGTGATGGGATTTCGCATGGAGTATATGTTGGCCCCATCCATCCCAACCACTCCTTACAACGCATTTTATTCACAATTTATCTAAAAGCACCTGTGTGAGGATGGTTCCGTGTAGGAAGTCGTCGATTAAGCACTAGGCCGTATATAAATTGAAGATTCAAGGATCGAGTTGGGTGCGGTACTCTCACAAACTAGGCCTTCGTGTCTGTTGATGGGGAGGAGCGCAATAACTTGACCTACAACAAATACAATATGACTACAATCAGAGCAAATAGCCAACCAGATGGGATAAAAGAAAGGGATAATGGCAGTAAATCGAAAGAGTGCACGTGAACCATAAGGCAAGAGTGTATGTGGCTTTAACACTCAACATTGTGAGTAAGTGTGGGTTGTAGGCTATGGTTGCGAGGGTAGGATCATAAGAGTAACCATAATATTGGGAAAGAGAAAAGGAAGATGTGCATGGGGTGAATGGGAAAAAATGCCCAAGAATTACACGAATATAGAGGCGCCGTTAGTACAGTGGTAGAATTGAAGCTTCCCAAGCTTTAGCCCCGGGTTCGATTCCCGGACGGCGCATACCTCTGAACCATAATTTTTGAGAAACTCTAGGACCTCATACGGCCAAGATAAGGCTAGGCGCATGCACCATTAAATCTGTCATCATTTCATACAAGTTAGATCAGACCTCATATGACTAATGGACACGAACTGCCGGAAATCGGAAATCATTCAACTAATGATTCACGGACGCATGCACCAACTTCGGCTCTTCGAAAATGATTTTATGCGGTTGATGCATATGATTAAAGAATTAATATTAGCTCTAACACTCAACATTGTGAGTTTTAGGCTAAGGTTGCGGGGGTAGAGTTACAATAACAAAAATATCGGGAAACAGAAAAGGAAGATGTGCATGGGGTGAATGTGAAGAAATGCCCAAGAATCACGCGAATATAGAGGCGCCGTTAGTACAGTGGTAGAATTGAAGCTTCCCAAGCTTTAGCCCCGGGTTCGATTCCCGGACGGCGCAAAACCCCTTCATTTTTCACATTCTTATTCCTCAATTCTCTGTTACGCATTCCAATTTTGTGAAACTTTAGAGGTTACTGAGAGTGGGATCCTCGGCTTGAGGTGTCAATAAATCCTAGAAAAGTTATTCATCACATGTATATACCAACACTGTGTATTATATATATGTCTTTCCTGGCATGAGATGGCCATCTCCCTAACTTCGATTTAACACCGCTGATCTCAAATCCATTAATTGCCAATATGATAATTGAAAGTTTGTTAATCCTGGTTAACTGTATTTCAACAAATCTAGTTTGCGTATTCATCCAGGCATCTTCGCACTTGGTTAGAGTTACAGAATTCTTAAGCTAAAGAACGGTTCACCTGAATGTCGAATGAAACGCTTCAGCTATAAACACTGGACTCCCTTTGTGCATATATAGGTCTATATTTTCTGCTTACACTGATAGTGATTGTATTCTACATATATGGATCCACTTGCGAATATGAGAAAATAGGGAACGTTGGTGATTGCGAATTTATTGGTGCTTTTGGTCAAGGATTAAATTACTCAAAACTTTCTAAATCTTCTAAAGCTTGGAATATGCAATGCAGATTTGGAGTAATTAGAAAAGCATCAAAGTAATATTAGGAGTATCTTGATGAAGGGAAAACGAATGGTACGGCTGCATTGTTGGCATGATGAAGTTGTCTATGTCTGGAATTCGTCATTGACCAAGATTTGTGCATTTTATTCCACCAATTTTGTCTCAGAATAGGTAACTTGCACTTGACCTTCACTAATTCCAAGAATTAGCCAATATTTCATAAACGAAGTCTTAAGTAAATAACTCATAGCTTAGCAATAAGCGAAGTAGAATCTTGCGTTACATGAATGGTATAGGTGTAAACTGAATATTTACAACAGTAAACTCGCAATGTGTGCCCAATTTTTGCAGTATAAAGGCCACGGTGAAAGTTGTCTGATATATGACAAATTTGGTTGAGTGCATATTTGTAATCCTTGGTCAGTGATTACCCATACATGTGGATGATTCCACTACAATAATAGTGCAGATTTATCATTGGTAAGGCGGAGAAATTGAAGTTTCCCAAGTTTAAGGCCACACATGATTGCTGGATGGTAGAAGTTTTGCATTTCCCTATGAAGCATTGTTCCTTACTATGTAAGTGCTTGTTCGATCAAAACCTTGTACAAGTATATATACTACCTTTACACCCAACAGATCATCAAGTAAGAATAACATAATCTTCTTGCTCCTCAGTCAATCCAGTATCTCCAATACTGCCACAACAGGCCCAACGTCGCTGTCTGTCCAACATGGAAATGTAATCTAATTGTAGGAAAGAAAGACATGTAGCATGCATGTGAATATAATATAGTGAATTCATTCACTTTTAGATAGAAGTACATTCTTTAACTCAAGAAGTTTGTAATTGCAAAAAACAATCAAGAGTGAGAGGATCAATGCAGATAATGATAATCATCAGGTTAACAGTTCTCATATTGGCAGCAATCCAGTTTGAGAGGTATGGTGTAAGATAAAATATCAGGGACATGACTATTGTATTTCCAAAAATATTACTGTATAAGGAGCATAATTTCAGATGGGTAAAGATTCTTCTAGTGTTGAAACATGTAGTGAATACGCATTCTAAAAATGAAGCCATGGGTATACAAATCATTACATCCTTGGAAAATTACCACAGTATTGGTTCAAAAAAGAAATGATTTGCGCCGTCCGGGAATCGAACCCGGGGCTAAAGCTTGGGAAGCTTCAATTCTACCACTGTACTAACGGCGCCTCTGTATTGATTTTTAGTTCTCTGAAATAAACAATTAATATATGGCCAGGTTTGCGCGATGTTCCTTTCAGTGGAGATCATGAATATCACCAGTCCTATCCTATTGATAAAGATGATTTGAGGTTTGCTTTTCATTGCTAGCTGATTTTGGCTACTTCTACCTAGTAGGCTTTGTTCAATAATACTTGACCTCAGTTAAATTCCATATCACAGCAGCATTGATGTAAAATTTTCGAGATTTTTAAACGTATGAGCCAGCAAACATCCTAATATTGTACAAAATACTGTATCAACGCACAAACCAGACTTCTTGTAATCACACGTATTGTTTAATAAAGCTTCATATTTACTGCATGGACAACAGATAGTCATGATCAGAGTATGTACTCATTAGAAAGGTTGACAGAGAGAAGGAATGCATTGACGTATTTCTATTCACTAGATGAGGCGAATTACAAACGAGGTTTGTTGAAATCCTGGTGAACATGAATGTCGAGTAGCTTTACCAGCTGATGATACTGATATATTTGTATTCAGGAGAACAAAAGGCATTTATATATAGCTATTACTGATAAATCGACGTTCAAATTTACTGCTATTTAAAGTTGGGTATTCAATCGTTTGGACGGTGTTTAGAATATGCGAGGAAAATTTGGCAAAGTTAGTATGAAGATGATATAATGAGATATATTGGACAAAACAGACCCACTTCTTTTTTCTTGTTGTCAATCTTCCCCTTACCAACCTGGTATGCTAGATCAAGTTGTTACTCGACCTCGATATTTCACACTAGATTTCCGGAAACCCTAACGAGCATGCTATATGGGACCATTATCCATCCAAATAGGAAATCATGCTAAACCAAAAGGATTGACAAAAGTAGGCTGACAAATAGTTGGAAATTGTCTAAAAACATGAAGACTTACTGATCCTGCAACATGATTCCTTCTATTGAAAATTCAGAAGCTCCTCTAAAAAATCAGAGTAATATCGGAGAAACTGCATCGAGCTGAGGTTTGCCATCGAGGAAAGAAAAGGAAGACGTTGCGCCGTCCGGGAATCGAACCCGGGGCTAAAGCTTGGGAAGCTTCAATTCTACCACTGTACTAACGGCGCCTCTATATTTTGTTATAGAGTAAGGAGTCAGTCGATGTCAAGTGACATCAACGCGTACAAAGACGACTTAGCAGCCAGGGAAAAGCAAAACAAGACAAATCACCAGACTCACAATAAGGTATAAATACCAATCAAACAATCAAATAAAGGGAGAAGTTTGGTTAGAAGCAGGAAGAGCGGTAGAAACGAATATTATTTTGAATATATTTCTACTAGTCACCATCCTAAACTCTGAAGAGATATTCTTACACTACTCCATCGAATCTACGAGATAACATACACGTTATCTAATTCCGTACTCTTTAAAGGCATTACTCTTCAGGTACGTAACGAATCGATTAACGACCACGATAGACCTTAACCAAAATATGATGATTTCAAAACCGAATTTTACAGTGCATTAGGATGTAGCGCCTATATCTTTCAGTTTATGTAAAAGATAGTAGTTCTCACTATACGTAGTATAAATTGGTGCTCTGAGTGTGGCTCATAAGTAGCTGCAATAAGCAAGGAGCTACACCATTGCTATCTCTGTGTGAAGTTTTGTAGTAGCTTAGATACATAATTCTGGCATTTTTACACATGTTATAAACTATTTTGAATGGCAAGTTCTCTTCTGCATTAGTTGAAGGTTTAACGATATCCCAATACGGTGTAACAATGGTTGGAGCATGTTTTAACTGACTTGTAATCCACTTCATATTCACACTGTGGAAATCTAGCTGAGAACAAATCAATAAACCTGCTGGCCATTCATTGGTCGAGCTAAGGGCTATGGAAGTTGTGGAGTAGATCATTGTTGATGGCTGATCATAGCCCCCAGAGTACATTGGTGTTACTAAAAGGAGATTTCCAATTTCCAAATAATGGCCGCTTAGTACCAGAACCCTCTATCACCAGTTTCAAATAGACAGCGTGAGCTAAGACTCATGAACCCAGGGTTTATAAATAGGATTCGGATTAATGTCAAGAAACACACAAAGATTCATAGTGCAAAGAAATATATGTATAACGATGAAAAAATTGACAAAAAACAACACAACAGGGTGTTGACTGGCTGTGGTAGCTTTGTATAATTATTGAAAGGAGTTTTTCATCTCTCTCAACGCAGACATGACCTCGACAGGATTGGTAGAGCCTACGTGCTGCTGAATTGCTGGCTCACTGTCAAGTTTGTTAGAGAAGCTCTCCTCGCAAAGGCTCACTCGTGGATACTTACTGAACTCGCATGAATGGATTGAACATCAACTCCTCGCCAATTGTACTAGGAACTGTAATGAGGTTGGATTGACACCAGGTTATCTTGTTCTACAAAACGGATCAGAATCGTCGCATCAGCTTTGTTCGTCACTCGACTTACCAGCAGAGCTGCGTTGTTAGGTTCTATGGAGAGTGCGAACTGGTAAATCAGAAGCAAGGTTAAGATGGATAACAGATAATGGTCTGGATGTGCAAGCTCACTCTAAGATTTGCCCGTGTGTATTCGTGCCCACAGTACACCTTTGTCTCGGATGGTAGGGTAGCCAAAACATTGCACAATGAATTGTACATATCTTCAGCGGTCCCTTCGAAAAACTTCCCACATCCAGCTATATTCGGTCTAGAGTAAGAAGATATTTGGCAAAGATGAACTGGTGGGCTCGGCACTAACCAACGAACAATGTATCGCCTGTAAATACTGCCGTCTCGTTTCCATCTTGGATGAAGTATGATACGCTTCCCTTGGTATGCCCGACGGTGAGTAAACCCTTGACTGTTAAAGAGCCCACCTATAGTAGTACCGGTTAGTTTCGAGTTGAATCTACACATGTACATATATTTAAAAGTTGTATTGACCTGAAATTCTTCGTTACTCTTTACTACATAATTTATTTGAGGTATACGTGCATCAGCACCATATACCAATAGACCAGGTTTTATGGACAACAGTTCCACATTACCACCTGCATGATCCCTGTTCAAAGTGAAAAGACTTGTTACAAAACCTGCTATTGAATTTAGGCTGAGCTATTCCCCTTTACCAATGGTGGTGTGTTGTGAACACGCTTTTAATATTAACACCCGCTTGTGCTGCTGCTTGTAGAACTTTGGAGGGCTCGGCTGGATCTACAGCTATAGCTATTTACAAGAAAGGTCAAGTTGAAATGCAGAACAATAGGTCGAATTAATTGATAAGGATGGAGCGCGTCTTACCCTCGCCAGTTTTATCATCTATAACCAAATACGAATAGTTGTCTTCTAATACAGGAACAGCGATTACTCTCATTGTTGCGACTAGGTGTGGATACGTTAAAGGATTTTCATTAATTCGTTGACATTTGTGGTGTGTCCAGGAGCGATTTACCTGACTTTGAAGAACGTCTATAATAAACAGGTAGACAACAATAAATAACAAGCAGGAAATTGAACGCGTTGCAAGCGATAAAAACCAATACGAGAGCTGGATAGTAGTGACTTCAGTTACCCAACGCTGTAGTATTAATTAGCGCAATCAACTACAAAATCGAGAAAATCATTCAACAATGGCTACGTTCTGGGAGTATATTATGGAAAATGGCGCTCGTAGAATGGGCTTTTATGGAATTCACGTGATAGATTGATAAAACAATGTAATCAGATTAGACAATTGGGGAGTTTTCGCAGCAAGTCCATATTCAAAAATTCCGAAACTATTGCAAATTAGTTAGCTTTAAGCTCACAATACGCTAGGGACCCAAACATTCCTTTACTAAAAATCGACATTATCTCCTCGCATCTTTCTATTTGGAGAACATGATCACGAAGGTATTATCTTCGTAAACGATCGTTATCTGAGCATTTGTTTTGAGCATGGAAATATGAGCCGATGGGTTTAACCAACGAAAATGCCAAGAATTGTTATGCTGGACATGCAGTGCCTTATGACGTGTTGATCAACATGAAGTCTGGAGCCTGGGATATGAAAATGCTACGAGATCCACCACTCAGACATCACAATTGTTTGGTAAGCATTTGTGACACGAATTTGAAAGCAGTGAAAACACTTCATAATCAGTCGCACATGTCTATGCCAATACTGCGAATCTCCCTATTCATGTGACCGTTACAATTTGCTCATAGCTTGCCCTGATTGGCGAAAGTCACATTTAATATGATGAGTGGTTTTGAGACAAGCCCAGCAGTATAAAGCCACAGCTCTGACGCCATCACTGTCATTTTAAACCTAGCAAACCTGCCCATACAACCTATTCCCTCTCCTTCCTCACTTGAGCTTCCAACTTATGGGTAACTTATCTTCGGAGGGATGCACCATGTTGCTGATATTAATGGATTATTGCTTGCAGCATCCCCTGATCACCAGAAAAAGCTAGAGCAATTCCTCGCTAATCGCCCCGGAAGCAAGGAGTTGGTAGACAAGAATATCATTAGAGGTAACAATTCTGACTGAATCCAATCCGGGTTCCCTCGCTCACTACGCCTCATAGACCCGAATGTTGCACCCACCCTTCAAGCCGCCATGAAGGACCTTGAGCGAGCCAAAATTAATGATCAGTTAGGCCACAAGATCCAAAATAGACCAACGAAGGATGACTTGGTCCAACATAACATCCTCAAAGGTTTGTATTGATCCATTCCGAGTTGTTGGGTATCACCATCGCTGATACAGTTTCTTAGATTCCAAAGCTGCACCTTCATTACAGGCCCAGGAAGTGAGATTGGCCAGAAGCCAGCTACAAGATACACTGGGAGATAAAATCAATCGTCGGCCTTCTGCCAATGAATTGCTGGAGCAACACGTTTTGAACGAGGAGGATCTCGAGCGTCTTCAATAATGATCGACTGTAGTATATATTTCTACCAAATGCACACTTGTTGTTAAATATGTCCCTGGTTTATAAATAATAAATGTCAATGCTAGTCCTAAGATTCGATGTGTAAATCATAGAGGGGCATGCCGGGCGCATACAGAAAACATTGGTTCTTTAATAATATGCATCAACCGCATAAAATCATTTTCGAAGAGCCGAAGTTGGTGCATGCGTCCGTGAATCATTATTTGAATGCTTTCCGATTTCCGGCAGTTCGTGTCCATTAGTCATATGAGGTCTGATCTAACTTGTATGAAATGATGACAGATTTAATGGTGCATGCGCCTAGCCTTATCTTGGCCGTATGAGGTCCTAGAGTTTCTCAAAAATTATGGTTCAGAGGTATGCGCCGTCCGGGAATCGAACCCGGGGCTAAAGCTTGGGAAGCTTCAATTCTACCACTGTACTAACGGCGCCTCTATATTCGTGTAATTCTTGGGCATTTCTTGCCATTCATCCCATGCACATCTTCCTTTTCTCTTTCCCAATATTATGGTTACTCTTATGATCCTACCCTCGCAACCATAGCCTAAAACCCACACTTACTCACAATGTTGAGTGTTAAAGCCACATACACTCTTGCCTTTTGGTTCACGTGCACTCTTACGATTTCCTGCCTTTAACCCTTTCTTTTATCCCATCTGGTTGGCTATTTGCTCTGATTGTAGTCATGTTGTATTTGTTGTAGGTCAAGTTATTGCGCTCCTCCCCATCAACAGACACGAAGGCCTAGTTTGTGAGAGTACCGCACCCAACTCGATCCTTGAATCTTCAATTTATATACGGCCTAGTGCTTAATCGACGACTTCCTACACGGAACCATCCTCACATAGGTGCTTTTAGATAAATTGTGAATAAAATGCGTTGTAAGGAATGGTTGGGATGGATGGGGCCAACATATACTCCATGCGAAATCCCATCACATGTGGGATCACCCATGATTTCGGCGAAATTTGCTGATATCATGGAGTTATGGATAATATCCGATTTTTGATAAACAGATAGGCGTATGTTTTTCTCAGCATTATGATGAAGTAACGCTTTATGGATTAAACTATTATAGGCTTCTCCACAATTTGCTGGCCGGCGTAACTGTTAAAACTGTAGACAACAGCCACTAGCTCTAACATTGATATCCATCTGGCCCGATCAAGAATCAGATGGCTATAATAAGGGCAAGCCTCCTTACAAGAGAGGATGATACTATCAATTGGTATTTATTTCATTTTTTTTCTATAATAGTAAACGCCTCAATAGACTCCTTATGTGGCTCCAGACGAAGATACGTAATGTCGGTGCTCAGGTATAATTTATCCTCGCTCTCTCCATGTTCGTTGACCGCTTTGAAAGCAAAAAATTCACCTCCAGTATGATCAACCTTAAAGTTATATTTCTTTCCCTCCGAATGCAGTATGGTCTTCTTTCCTTCCTTGGTGCACAGGAAGCCATCCTTAAACGAAAATACCGACTCCTCAGAGCTAGCGATATCTAATTCTCCATCGCTTTTGTATCCAATGTAATGGCCGTCGTGGTGGCGAATGAGTCCAGTTTTGGGAAGTGCTACAGATTCGATCAAAAGCAAAAGCTCGATTTAGTCTTTGTAGGAATATACACTATGTGTATGTACACTTACAAGTAGCAGAACTCATCTAATCAGTGGGGGCGAATGGATATCTATCGTCTTGTATAATCTCCTGTTGTTGCTATCTATCGTCTTTTATAATCTCCTATCTTCTCTACTTACGTCAACTTCTGCCCATGACGAAGCATTTGTGATGTAAGTGAGAAATAGATTCTAGTGAAGGGTTAGGGTAAATCATAGCTATGTGGCTTATGTATTGATATGGGATGACGTAGGGAAACTTGGGCTGGGTAGATGGGGTCTTACTCGAAATATAAAGAGCTGACATTGGGAGATTTGCAATCTTTCACGTTCAGCTTTTCCCAGATTTCAATTGGAATATAATCTGATACCTATGCTACGCTATATAAATAGGTGGATCAAAGGCGTATCGCTTAGAGTCAGAAAAAATTCCTCGGCAACTACTATTTTGGGACTCCATGAGTGACTCTCACAACTGCTGGCCAGTTTGCCGCGATCATAGGTTGGATAGCATGGTTTGTTGGCAATTGTTACCTTCATTTCTGACATACAATATGGATCAATCATAACGGAGGAAACTCGGCTTGACGACATTCCCAAACCGAAAATGGAATTTTATCAACTGCTTAATTAATCTCTTATTTTAACTCACCACGCCAATGCTATCACATTATCTACCATGATTGGGGTTTCAGCTATATAAGAGAAGAACGGTTGAGGGATGTTTTTCACAGCATCGTCAGAATGAAAAATTTACACTCAGTTACTTTCTTCTTACTAGTCATAGGAAACACTGCGTTAAGGAGTGCATCTGCTCCATTTCCAGGTAAGGGAGATTGGCTTTTCCTCCTCAAGAGTTTCGATCATAATCTGTACCTTGCAGGAACTAGCGATGTTGTCAACCCTTTGAGAACTGACTCAACTCTAAGTCAAACCGATTCATCTGATAAGACCGATACATCGTTTGACTCTACTGATCGCCAAACTTCCGAACCAACTTGGACTTCACGTACCTCAAAATCGGTCGTTGACTCAACAACCGATGTCCTCACTACCTCGTCCACATCTGAGAGACCTTCTCAAATTTCTACCACAGGCAACGAAACCCCTACCTCGACATCAACAACTCAAGACCCAACAGACAAATCTCCCACTCCTTCAGCAACTGAAGAGCCAACCGCTACCACCTCAGATCCACCTACAAGTCGTATGACAACAGACACACATTCGGTTTCTTCAGTAGACTCTACTACATCAGCTTCACCCACCAGCCAGGATCCAACAGATATTTCCACTCCCGCGACAACCATAGAGCCGACCTCTACCACCTCAGACCCACCCACAACTCAGGTACCAACGGACCCTACTACCTCAGCTTCACCTACCAGTCAAGATCCAACAGATATTTCTACCCCTATCACGACCGAAGAGCCGACCCCTACCACCTCAGACCCACCCACAACCCAGATGCCAACGGACCCTACTACCTCAGCCACACCCACTAGTCAAGATCCAACAGATATTTCCACTCCCGCAACAACCATAGAGCCGACCCCTACCACCTCAGACCCACCCACAACTCAGATGCCAACGGACCCTACTACCTCAGCTTCACCTACCAGTCAAGATCCAACAGATATTTCTACCCCTATTACGACTGAAGAGCCGACCTCTACCACCTCAGAACCACCCACAACTCAGATGCCAACGGACCCTACTACCCCGGCCTCGCCCACTAGTCAGGATCCAACAGATATTTCCACTCCCGCAACAACCATAGAGCCGACCCCTACCACCTCAGACCCACCCACAACTCAGATGCCAACGGACCCTACTACCTCAGCTTCACCTACCAGTCAAGATCTAACAGATATTTCTACCCCTATTACGACTGAAGAGCCGACCTCTACCACCTCAGAACCACCCACAACTCAGATGCCAACGGACCCTACTACCCCGGCCTCGCCCACTAGTCAGGATCCAACAGATATTTCCACTCCCGTAACAACCATAGAGCCGAACCCCACGACCTCAGGGCCGCCCACCACTCAGGTACCAACGGACCCTACTACCTCAGCTTCACCTACCAGTCAAGATCCAACAGATATTTCTACTCCTATCACGACCGGAGAGCCGACCACTACCACCTCAGACCCACCCACAACTCAGATGCCAACGGACCCTACTACCCCGGCCTCGCCCACTAGTCAAGATCCAACAGATATTTCCACTCCCGCAACAACCATAGAGCCGAATCCCACTACCTCAGGGCCGCCCACCACTCAGGTACCAACGGACCCTACTACCTCAGCCTCACCCACTAGCCAAGATCCGACAGATATTTCCACTCCCGCAACAACCATAGAGACGACCCCTAGTACCTCAGATCCACTCACCAGTCGCAGTCCAACAGTAATCTCCACACCTTCAGTGACTGAGGAGCCAACTCCAACCACATCAGGCTCACCTACAACTGAGGTACCAACAAATACTCCATCAATTTCATCAATTATATCTATCACCCCAGATCCATCTATCACTCAGAGTCCTACAGAAATTACTGTTACTCCCTCAACAACACTAGAGCCTACACCCACTACATCGGTACCAACAGATACTTCAGATATATCCACAAATCCGTCTACTACACTTGACTCATCTTCAACTCAAGAACCCTCACCAAGCCCCTCTGATACGTCTAAATCTGATATCTCAACAACTGAGGGCACAGAAACAGTCACATCCAATACTTCGATTTCAACAAACACACAGCCTTCAAGTACAACATCGCTAGAGCCGAGCACCTACTCTGCTTCATATACCACGCCAACGTCAGAAACAAGTATAGAAACTAGTAATACTCCCACTAGCACGTTGGTCACCACCGCATTGAGTTCGTTTAGTGGAAGACCTGTGAGCACTCAATCCGACGGACAGGTTGTGAATGAGGTTATCGTTACAGCCACCACGACCATTGATGGAGTACAAACGGTTGTATATTCAACCAGTAGAGTGACCGGGCGTCCATCTTTTCAACTAAATAGCGGCAATACTCACCATCTCTCACAAATCGCATTCACCATTTTTATTGTGGTTTCGATGTACTTTACCATTTAGCAGCAACATCCAGATTTCAGATCAAGCAATTCATCACTATCCATACTGACTAGCATAAAATGAGCAAAATACAAAATTAGTGAATTCAACCAAATACGACTTGGGCTTCCCAATTCGGATAATCTCATGTGATAGTGTTAAGCCAGGATGGGAGGAAAAGACGTAAACATCGGAGATACATGGTACCTGAGAAAATACTGGAACAAAATCGACACAACTATTTATAGATATTACATAGTTGTAGAATTAGTAGCTATACACACTACAAACCACACCTCACATACTAGAAATCCGCTTGATGGTCATTGGTTTCCTTGGAGATTATTCATTTATTGCAATTGCTTTTCTCAATGCCCTGTAGATCCCGGCTTATTCTTCATTAGTCGCAACCATCAATAGCAGCGACGATATTTGAAATCCCTTCGCCATTCACTTTGTGACAGCCATACAGATTCCAAATCAGAGAGCCAAGCCAATATCCATACTAAGAATGATCCATTCCGCTTTTGGCTGAAACTATCCAATTTTTGAGAGTTAAACATGGGAGATCCATCGCACAGCCATCAAATCGATGGAAGCAGGGACGGCCATTGGTGGATGAGCCCACAATTGTCAAGCCTCGCATGACAAAAAGAAGATTCCAATGCCAGGCTGAGCCGAGATTTGAATTCCGAAAGGGATTTTTTATCTGAGTAATCGGTTGGGATAGCTCATTAACCACTATTTAGGTAGTGATTTTGTAGGAATCCTGGTAATAAGTCTCTTTTTTTTGGATAAGGAAATTGGTTCATTCTCTGCGGCATTGCTTCTTTGAGTGTCTGATCTACGATATACATTGGATGCCATATTTGACTAGCCGGCGGGTATATAAGTGCCTTGCAGTTGTAATCGAAACACTTTCATGACATCATGAAACATCAATCTTTCATTCTACCGCTTATTGCACTATACTGTCTAGGGTCTTTGACGGCCGTTGATGCCCGTCCACAGTTTCTTCGTAGAGATGTTAACAGTAAGTTCATACCGATGCTTAGATGGGCATGGTGATATTGATTCTAGATAAGCATAAAGATATTGATTCGTTGTTATCCAGGCACAATTCCTTCTTTACACGATTCCACCAGCGTTAGCCACACTGTTGCTGACAAAATGGTATCCAGTGTAGAGCCTAAAAGCGTTCATTCCGAGGCAACAATCTCCCCACGTAAAGCCTCAGTTGAACCTGAAAAGTCATCTGAGGAAGTTATCGCCACAAGCGATAAAACCGAAGGACCAAAGGAGACGCCAACTGTATCCGCTGACAAAATAGCCCATTCTACCAATAAAGATGTAGATCACACTTCGGCAGATGAAAAGCACATCGAGAATACAGTGGTATCAAGCAAAGACCACGAGTCCCCATCTTCTATCGATAAGGCGGTTGTCCCTACCGAAAAGTCTACTGCTAACAAGGTATCGCCAACTTCAGTCGAGTCAGACTCTCCTATCCATAAATCTACCGTAGCTTCAGAAAAACCGGAGGATACCACCACTCATGCTGAGAAATCAACCATATCAGCAGCATCCACTGAATCGACCAAACATACCGATAAACCGTCCCCATCGAGTCAAAAGGAATCCACTGTGATCAACCAATCGTCCACTCCTACCAAGAAGACATCAGAAACGTCAACCACACCTACTAGTCAAGCAACTGCGCAATCCGAATCTTCGTCAGAGCAACACAGTACTGAAAGTAAGGAAACAGCTGGTAAGTAGTCACCTCGTACGCATCTTTATAGTCAGTTGATCAAATGTAGCACGCTCGTTTCACCCATCCAGCCAACCTCCCATCTTGTAATCCCACCTCAACTGTTGTGTTTCGCTTACTGATATACTTCCGAACTCACAGATCATATCTCTGTTGTATCTCATTCTTCACCCAAAATCCATCCCTCCTCTCAAGCCCCCATCACCTATCCTTCACACACTCACTCCACGTCCACACCCACATCCACACCCACGTCCACACCCACGTCCACACCCACGTCCACACCCTCGTCCACACCCTCGTCCACACCCTCGTCCACACCCTCGTCCACACCCACATCCACCACCAACACCCCATCCACAAAACCCTCACCATCAATTGAATCTACCCACACTTCGTCCCCCTCTCATATAACATCAACTGATTCTCATTCATCCGTAGATACTTCTACCAAAACCTCACAAACTCAGTCCTCCCAAATCTCCAGTTCGGTACTCCCTAAATCTACCAATTCCACCCCCAGTCTCCGATCATCTACCTCCAACCCTACCAGTAGCGGTTCGGTGAAACCAACTGCTGGTAAATCCTCATTGCTATTGTTGAATACTTTCAGCCTCACTGGTGCCTGACAACTGACATTTCCCATTTATAGATACAACATCCTCCACCGAATCGACTTCTCCCAGTAGTGCTTTATCCGTTTCCACCACCGGTAAGATCTCATCTCTCGCAGTAGTGTTAGAACCCTACCAACACGTACTCCTCTAGGGAGTTCATCTCTCGCAACCCCAGATCACACTAGTGTTGTTTCAATTGAATCCACCGCTAGTAAGCTCGTTTCTATACTTCATCACATCGTTGATGTATCACTAAGCCCCATCCCACTCAGAAACGACTTCGTCCACCTCAGTTATCACCAGTAGCAGTTCGGTCGAACCTACTGATGGTAAACTTCACATGACATTATGCCCTCCTAAGCTGAGCAAGAGACTAACCCCAGTTTCACGATAGATACCGATTCTTCCACGTCCCACAGTATTTACTCCTCCACCTTCTCGTCCGCCGTGCCAGTGACCACCCAGCCGGATGGTCAGGTAGTGAAGAACAAGATTGTGATTGCCACCAGAACCATCGATGGAAGACCCACGGTGGTACTCGCCACCACCAGAGTTACCGGTCGTCCGGAAATCAACGGAATGCCCCGCGTTCAGTGTAACCCCGGGCTCCTTGGGGTGCTGACACTGGGTCTGTCATTGTTGGTATTCGGTTGATGGAACCACCAACACCTATTCTATCCAACGTCTCGGTGGTGCTTGACGCAAGTCGCCAGCCTGCTACCCACCAAGTAGTCCATTTCCCTAGATCAACAAGCCAATCATTATATATAAAAAACTTATGAAACTGCTCTACATCATGGGCGTAACATGGAGGTGTGCAACATTAGGTGAATAGAGTTCACAGGTGTTTACTACATAAACATGAATAGACTTCTATTTCTATGATAAGGTGGCTGTACAGTGATGAATGAGGTGCAGGGCGGGAGTGGGAAGTCAAGGGCTGCCGTAGAGTATTCCATAAATCGTCTCCATATCTAAGGCGAGCGGGTTCTGGATTCGCTTGGCAAATACATAGTGCTTGTCGACCAGCGTGATCAGCTCCGGACTTAGGCCATCGCAGTCGTTGCGGGAGGTGATGTTCAGTTGTCGTAGTTTACATGATTTCATGACCTTTTGAAGCAGCGCGTCCTTCAGCTCCGAGTTGTTTTCGAAATCCAGCTCCTGCAGATTGGTCCCATACCGCGCCAAGCTATCGAGAAGGCCGTTCGTCGTTCTCCAGCCTCGGACGCACAGAGATCTCAGTAGATTCCCGTGCTCAGCCATGTATGCGATGAGTGGTGTGGTGTCCAGCGGCTGGAGCCAATGCTCAGTTCGAAAAAGGACCAGCTCCTCCAATTGGGTGCACTCTTCACAGATGACACGTAACGATTGCTCGGTGAATGACGTATCATACAGCTTTATCTTCTTCAATGTGCGGCCCCGTTGTTGAGCAACGGCCACGATGGATGTGTCGGTGAACTTGCACGAGCGTATGACCAACTCCTCCAAACGAACACAGTGCCTAGCGATGACATGGCCTAATCGGGGAGGTAGTAGGCTATGAGATATGGAAAGCGAGGTCAGCTGCTTGCCACAGCAACTGAAGAAATCATCCCAAATATCAACGCTGCTTGCATCCACCACCGAGATGGAGCAAAGATCCAGCGTCTTCAGGTTTGAGTGGGGCGTTCGCGACCACGAGGAGATGATGGTGTCATTTAGATCCACTCGCCACAGACGAAAACTTTCCACCGAGTTGAGTGATCGCCATAAGGTATCCATCCATTCCTCAGGCACATCGTACAAAATCTCATTGTAGATCAATGAAAAGTGTTTCAGCTGCGAGACAATGCTCTGGTTGTTCTCGTTGTGGAGCTCCCATAACACGTCATCCTCCGCATACTCACACTCGATATGAAGGTGCTCTAAGCGCTTACAGTAATTCGTCACGACGTGGACAAAGTGGATGGGGGTGGATCTGGTGAATACTTCCAATCTCTTCAAATTCGGCATTATGCATAACATGGACTTCAACAGTGTCTCGGGTAACTCGAGACCCGCCAACTCCAACCACTTCAGAGAGGGTATCGGTTGAATATCCTCCGGAAACTCCCAATCGCCTATATTCTTCAGGATTAGTCCCAGCTTCTCAAGATTGTGACAGTTGCGAAAGATGGTTTCGAGGTAGCGCAGATCCTCCGCGTCGGAAGAATATATCTCGATATAGCTCAAGATCTTTACGTTGCTACACAGGCTTGAGGAGGACAAAGCGCTCTTCGATATAGGTATGGCTTGAGGGAACCGAATCGAATGAAGGTTTGGAAGGTGCTGCAGCAAAGTGGACGCATATTTTAGGACGAAATACCGGTAGTCTTGCAGGTCCAACACCTGAACTAAGCCTGCCACTAAACTCAACCAATCAGAAAAGATGAACTACGCATACTCTGCTAGGCTCTTCGGACTTACGGAATTGGCTTTGGGAAATGGTCTGTTTGAAGAGTCGAAAGCTGTCTTGCGTTTGGAAGACCGGTTCTCTCCAGATAATGCGAATTGCTTCCGAATACCAACCGCTACTCACGAGGCAATATTTCAACAGCTCGGAGGTATCCTTACTAGAAAAGGAGAAGATCAACTGCAGGATATCTGGAATCCATGGAGATTTGTTTATGGTTGCATCGTACGAAAGTAAGGGACGTTGTGGTATTTTATCCATGAACTTCGACACAAAAATGAAACGAATAAGGGCACAAAGATTATTTTCTATTAAATAAAGTATATATTAAGTCGGAATATTACAACTATTGACCGAAAGGGAGTAAAAGCTAAACAGGACAAGAAAGAACGTTCGAGGCCAAGAGAATGAGATTCAATGCCAGGATAGTACCGTATATAAATATCCCATGGAATATCTGTGACTCCACAAAACAATGGGAATTTATATTCAATTGACTCCCAATAGATCAGTGGGGGTGGCCGGAGAGTATGGGGTGCCACGGACAGGGTATGCATGGATAGGGTATGATGGAATACTTTATTACTGATGTTGATCTATCACCCATTTAACCTAGGTCTCCTTCGAATAAGCACCTGCAGCTGATGCGTTCTTCGACGCATCCTCATCCAAATGATCAAGTTTCACTCGGCGACGGGAGTCCTTCCTGAGGTATGGCTTGGTTAGTATGTTGCCGCCCATGGTTCTTCAACCATCATCACTTACTTTCGCGGTAACCCTTCCTCTGACAGCTGATTGCTCGTAGATCGCTCCTTGCTGGAGATAAATTTGGGCGCGCTGACTCCTTTCAATAAGGGATTTTGTGCGTAATAACCGGAGCCTTTGGAGGATTGCGACTTTCTGGCCTCCTCCAGCTTGAGTTTCTCCAGTTCTTGAAGGGTTTCCTTCACTCCATCGTCAGGTGCCTCAATGACCGGCCCAGTGACAACCTTCCGACCAAGCAGGTCGATGGTGATCGAGTGGGTTCCACGCTTTCTCCGGTCTTCCTCGAATGCTTTGCGCTTTTCTTGCTCTTGGTACAATTTCAGTGCAAGCGCCTTTTCTTGAGGGGACAACCATTTATCGCTCGGGTCCACTGGCATATTGAAGTCGGCTGCTTGATCGATGACATGACTTCTTCTGGCGCTGGTTCGGTCGTATTCCAGCAGTTGGTCCTTATGAGCCTGGGCCTTTGCCAGCGCTTCGGCATCCTCCGCATCACTTCGGCTGTGGGTACTGAGCCCAGTTACCTTATCAAGGTAAAGCATGTTGGATTTCTGCCCAGCTGGTACTTTGCGTCGAAAGTTGCTTTTCGACTTCGCTTTCTTGGCTTTTTTCAGCTCCAACAGAAGTTCAATCTGCTGTTCTTGTGAGAAAACGGGGGTATTGCAAAACATGCACGGACCAGGGCCCTCTCTAGCGCAAATGATCTTCCCACAGTTCAGGCAGTTGGTTAGTAACGGATGTTTGGTGGCTAAATGGTCAGCGAGGGATTCGTTAGTTTAACGAGACGCGAGGTTATTCCAAAGCTACTTGGACCCTACCAAGGCAATCACATGGCGCTCTGGTGGCTGCAGTTTCTTTCATCAATTTGTTGTATTGCTCTTCCCACTCAGCAGTGGTCAACCCTTTCTTTTTTTTCGAGTTCTTCGAATCCTCTTCCTTGAGCGATGCAGAAGCCTCGGGGAGAACCTGCCCACTGGAGGCTTTAGAGGGGCCCAGCTTATCGGAAATGAGGAGGGATTGCTCCTTAGCTTTCTTTTTGGACTTCTTGGTGGTTCTAAAAGGCACAGTTTCAGTATCCCCGCCTACAAAAACCGCTCCGTTGAAAACTCAGCTACCTCCCGGGCATGTAAACCTCGTCTTTGTCGGATTTCCGATACACGTTGTTCTCATCTTTCCAAAGTTTTGTTTTTGTTGGTTCGTTTGCCTAGTGGGTTTTAGTAAGGAACTTCCTCGCCGCGAGGGCTAGACGTAGTGGGTGCCTACCTTAAAGGGCTGTGTGTCTTGGTTGGTGGAATTGATGCCACCTTTGCTTGGGAATCGGTTTTCGATGAACTCCTGAATAAATGCGGTGGCTTCCTGTGAGACGCCCAGCATTTCCTAACGGGTTCAAAAACAGCCGGTTCCAAGTTTAGTGAATCGCCGATCTGTGGGTGGGCGGATTGGGCCACCGAAAGGTGCCTTACCTGTAAATGGCCAGCCAACTCGTCGGAAGTTTGAAACGTTAGCAGATATTGTACCATGGGTACGGCGTCCTCCGGGCCGAACCCAAGGAAATCCGCGATTCTAGTGCTAGCCCAGTCTTGGAGAGTATTTTGGTTCATTGTGGGTGTATCTAATAGTGAAGCAGCAGTAACCTTGTCTGGCTGGATTGAAATCAACCACCCAAAAAATTCCGTAGTTGATCTGATGCAATTCGCTCGAATGTGCAGGAATTGATGGACCGCCGCTGCTTGTCCGATAAACATCGAATTGATTTGATGGTTTATTTCATGTTACGACAATTATGTGGGCTTAGTAGGTTGGTCATTTGGGATGCTATCCTGTCTAGTATATGGTTTCCGTGGTTCCGTTTACTCTGAGGGATTCTTGGATTTCAGCCTCTTGAACAGCCATTCAACCATGATTGGAATACTTCCACAGGTACGTAGAACCTTGGTCATCTTTTCTTCATTGTATACATCCGTGTCTGCTTCCATAGCATTCATCGCTGAGTATCTCTTGACTAATGGCTGCGCCGAGTGCTTCTCAATGTTGATCTCTAACGTAACAATGCTGTGTGTGAACGGCTCTGCGAAGGAGGCGATGATACTGTATGGAGGATTGGGTGTGGAGATTTCTATTTGCATCAATGGATGGTCTATATCATCTGTTATGGAGAGGCGGGTTAAGATAGCTCGGTTGATCGAACGAGAATCGAGTGGTTCACTTACTCTGAATCAAGGCTTCCAGAGTGATCTCTTCGTTTTCTTGTTCGATGGAATATGAAGAGGCGTTGAAGCAGGATTGGAGTAGGCTGTTGAATACGATGTGGTGTCTCAGAATCTAAAACAAATCGGATAGTTGAGTTGACGGCGCTCGTGCTGTGTGAAATTCAATCTCACCTGTAGAAAGCCGAATATCTGACTAGGGTTGGTGAAGGGAATTCTACTTATTACCAGCCCCTCACTCAACTGGCTAACATAGGAGTATCTTTGACGTAGTTTGCTGTCTTCCATTTGCTTGTAAAGGGATTAGCACCGAATCTGGAACTAGTCGAAAGCCAAACTTACCACTCTCCATTTGAACGAAGCATCCAGTGCCTTTTTGATAGTATCACGGGACGCGTTCTCTGGGTTACAGGCCAAGATTGCTTCCTTAATCTAATGTGATTGAGTTAGTAATTTTTGGTGGGATGGGATAGAGCCATGCTGCTAACCAAGAGCTCTTGCAAAGATACGGGACTGCCACTTGTGTTGGAATCTAAGCCCAAGGCAGGAATAACAGGTTGGGGGATTCCAACTACATTGGCAATTTCCCTCAAGAATGCCGGTACAACTGGTACGGGTGGCTCAAGCCAAGCAACAAAGCGTGCTGGAGCAGGCAGGGTCAGTGGCCCTATGGGTTTTAAAAACTGAGCAGGCATAGGCAACAAGCTTCCAACTGATTCGGTCAAAACGCCATATTCCCTAATAGAATACATAACATCTTAGTGGACCGATCATATAGACATCAAGTGGGTTGAACAATACCCCGACTCTTCTTCTAGAACTTTGGTTGCGGATTCCTGATCTGAAAGCAAGTATTGTGCTTTGGTGTTCGGCAAAAATAGCCCCGAAGTGTCAGAGTCCTCCATGCTAAAGCAAGCACGGTGAAACTTCGCAAGCGTTTGCCGGTTATCTACTACATGGTAAGGCAGTAAGACTCCAATGCTCGATTCACTAGAATGCCGGCTCGTTTATAATACCTTGATCAACCCAACTTTCAAAATTCGAGAGGTCGACATCTATCAAGGTCTCTTTAGATCCCCAGTATATTAAAGATGGCCCGGGCCAGCCGATATTGGATAGCGGTATGCCATGGCCAACCAAGAGTACAGCCTCAATATCATTTGAGCTGCTAGACCTAGAGATAGAGTCACGTCAGATCGGAAGAATCGTGTATGGCTGGTGGGAGAAAAGTACATTTCTTGAGCAAATATGCTTTTCATGTCTTTGTATATAGAGCTGATGCAGTGCGGGAAGTCCACCTGTGGGCAGTTGTTTGCAAATCGGTCGAGAACGGCCAACGCAGACAGGTTTTTCTTGAATCCTTGGATGTTCTTCGTCCTTTGGGGGAAAGAGGTGAGTATGCGTAGAATGGTGCAAATAGAGTAACTAGATGGGTACTTGAGGTTATTAGCAAGCAATTGGTCCACCTGAAGAAATATTATTCAGTCTACAGAATAATCTAGGCTTGTGATCACAAACCCGAACCTTTTCATCTTGGTTGGTCTCCACTGCGTACGAAACCTTGACTTTCAGAATATCTCCGGTGCTGGTAATATCAATCTAAAGCGAGGTTAGTTGGTCAAGCTATATCTCATCAAGTCGTTTTCTTCTACATACATCAACTACGATAATAGATCCACTCAACGTAGCGGTCGTGATTGTTAGACCGTTTCGGTTGGAAGTCTCCAGGTAGCATTCCAACCTATTCAACAAAATTTAGCCGAGTATCATAGAATACCGTTACAACAACAACGGTACCCTAAAGAATGGGCTATCTCTCGCAGCTTCTCCACCATATACATCGATTTCACCACTCTGTTGGTGCACGACTGTTTAAGCATACTGGCGCATTCCTTTAGTAAATCCGAGGCACCGCTCAATTGCGCCTTGACAATGGTTTCCTCCTACAAGCCCAGAGGGGCGCATTAGTTTCGACCGAATATGAGAGATATTTCTTTTCCGAATACTTGCTTTACTTGTTGTAACTAATTTTCGTAAAGCAGGCTCACCTGCGGCCCCCATACCCTCTATTTCCCCCAACGTAGTGCTCTTGTACTGGCTTAATATGTTCTTTACCGAAGCTAGCAGTTGGGAGAACTCGGTTTGTATTTTGCTGATATTGACCGGGCCGTACGGATGCAAACCTACGAGATCAACAGCGAAGATTCTCAATCAGCCAGGATCTTGAAAAGAATCCGACGCCAAGCTTGACCAATCTGGCCACCCTTAGTGCGAAATATTTTGAGCATACCGTCGGTGACACACTTGGATTGCGCATACAATAAATCGGCGGGCGTTTCGGGGCATTCAATGTTTGAGGTGTATTGATTCAGGGTGCATTCTTGCAACATGCCTCGTAAGAGCTTTTTCACCTCTCGCAGTTGCTCACCAACTGTGACTGACGGTTGGGAATGGATCATTCTTGCGGCAGATTGCTCAATCTTGGCTTCTCTATGTTAGTGGGAGACTGGAGGTTTTCGCGACAATTCCCAACACCGCCAAACATCGTCCAATCGCATTTAATCTCACCAAAGAAAACGATGGAAATCCTATCCCATCCATCCCACCCATCCGCACGTACAAAAGTGGATTCATCGATCGACTAGGATCCATTTCACATTTTTCACTCCGCATGCTCTCACCTCCAGCCATGGTTCGATCAGGCTAGCATTGCATTAACCTTTTTTATTACCCAAATGGACTCGTATTCGATGACGTTGACGTTGCCGTGGCATGACTTTACGCTTGCGTCTCATGCCGCTGAATCCTGTTTATGGACGTTTCAATGACAAGTGATGAATAGGTTACAGCAGAGGACTGATGTCATCATTCGAGAGGATTCGTTTCAAAGGGAATTTCGTTTCTGATCAGGATGACTATGAACAAACTAAGCTTATTCTATTGGTAGAGATGGATTTGTGACTGTTTTGAATGGCAATTGCTGACTGTTAACATTTCTAGGCTACTCATCAGTATCTCTATCGCAGTGCCCATGAATTTTGCTACATAAAAGGCGGCCAAGGAGGTTGATCAATAATCATTCATTCCTTCTCTTCACAAATGGCTCAGGTCAACACCAACGCTTTACGCTTTATTCTTATGGGACTTAATGTCCTCGGGGCGGTATGTATCTCTCATCGTCCTTGATCTTTGGGAACTGTCTGCTTACGCGTTTCTGTAGATCTCCGGGATCATCTTTATAGGGATGGGCCTGTACACCTGGACTGAGACAGCCTTTGCCTCAAAGGCCATCGTTATCACCATGATAGCCACAGGTGCATTTGTGTTCGTTCTCTCGTTCGTCGGAGGCAGCGGCGCATTCTTCGAAAGCCGCAAGACTTTGCTCCTCTACTTTGTACCTCTAGCTGCTCTTGTTACCACCCAAATTGTCTTGGCCATCATTGCTTACTCTAACAGACACAATGTCGACAACTACTTGGACAAAGCATGGCAAAAGGCTTATGACAGCCATCCCAGGGCAATCCGTGATATTGAAGAGGAATACAGCTGTTGTGGTTTCCGGGATGTTATGGACCGTGCCTATCCCAAGAGCAAGAAGGACTCCTGCGTGACCAGCCCCTTCTACGGCTACCATCAAGCCTGTTATGATGCACTCTCGGCCGCCGTGGTAGATAACCAAGGCTCTCTTGCTAGCACTGGAATCATTCTAGCCGTCATCCAATTGCTTGGATTAATCACCGCCTTCCTGCTCATTACCTACCTACCCAATGAGGAAGAGAGAGATGAGGAATTACTTGCTGAACACAGACGCTTGGTAAATAACGGTAGAAACAATTATGGTTCTAGCTAAATTGATTGCGATTTTCGCTGAGTTCGTTGATGTAGCTCACTTCTAAAGCAAATTGGGCATTGCTCCAACTTGTTAATACTGTTGTTGTAGGATATATAAATAAACCAACCAGAAGAATTTATTCGATCGTCCATTTCGAATGATTCGTGACATGTACATCATGCTGACCCTGAAATAACTTGGCGTGTGAAGTTGTATTTATTCAGGTCATCAATGAATGACATCAATCATATATTCGAAGTGAGATTTACATGCATGAAATAATCGATGTGGAAAATTCATGGTTACAGCTCGGTGGTTGTTCAAGTGGTCTTCATTGGCGCTTCGGGGAGACCTAGCAATAAGACAAGCTTAGGAAAAGACCGAAGCCTTACCACCTAGAAAATAAACTTACCGTATTCATCCAACTTCACTTCTTGCTTTTTAGTTGGGTCGGTCAGTTCGTTAGTCTCTGGGAATTCAGGTTCAGGTGCGTTTTCTTGAAGATAGGATGGGGTTTCTTCTTCGTCCTCCATCAAGAGCTCGTCCCCTAACGCTTCCAATTCTTGCGAACAAAAGTGAGCTTCTATGTCAGGGTCAGTCCATCACAAAACCTACCTGCGTCAAGATCCGCCTCATCAAGGTCATCTGGAAGTCCGTATGTACGTCCCAAAGTTTCCTGGACATCGTTGGCTTGCTCCAACAAGTCAGCCATCTCATCTTGAAGGTCCTGAAAATCACTGTGGTTAACTCCATGGGAACGTATATGTTGGCTTTCATTCGGACTCACCTCGATCTTATCAATGTTCACTTTCTTGTATTGATTCTTCAACTCTTTGTTGGCAAGTTGCATCGCCTCGACAGTTACTATAGTGTCTCGCAGATTATCCGTCGCAAAGCTAGCCTGCTCCATATTAAATACATGTTGCTGCATCTGGTCCCGTTGGCCTTCGTACCTAAGCAAAACCAAAGGTTACCGAGTGTCTCGAACGACTCAACGTCCCTTATCTCATTTCTTCCGTTCCCACAGCCCCACTCCAAATAAACGTGAAAATAGAAGAGAGAATTACATTTTCTTTTGCTTCAGGACTCTCATCGCTCTGGCTTTTACAGCGTTCTATTCAAACAAAAGATAAGTCATTTGATATAGATCGCACTGCCACAAAGAGTTGTTTGTACCTTGGCCGGTCCATCCCGCATGGCCTTCATCTGATCTCTGTATTTTGCTAGCTCGACATCTAGCGCCTTGATTTTACCATCCATAGAGCCAACCCTAAGATCCGCCTGTACATTCGACGGCAACGTGTCAATAAAGCGAAATCGAACGCTAAAGATTACGGGGGAAGGAGGAAAGTGCAAACAGAGCCACCAATTCCGCTATTGAGCTGGCACCTTCCACTCCACATGCCTCCATTCCCACCCCCCACCAAAACCGGGGAAAATACTAACCGTGGTTATGGCCCCAGTTAAGGTTGGCTTTTCCTTTTTTTTGTTTGAACCGAACAAACGATGCATCGTTTCCGTGCTTCTATGGTGCTGTCAGAGGGAATGCAAGTGATAGTAGTGAGGATATCTTATTGCAACTCCCAAATAGTTCGATCCTAGAGAATTATCGATCTTTCTACACCTATTGTGATCCAGTATTCCTATATATCGTATCATTTGATCAACATTGCTTGATTATTCAACTAGATAAACAGTGTCAACTTAACTTACATAGGTAAAAATCCCCAGATAGAACAAAATATAGAGGCGCCGTTAGTACAGTGGTAGAATTGAAGCTTCCCAAGCTTTAGCCCCGGGTTCGATTCCCGGACGGCGCAAAACTTTTCTTTTTTATACCAATACTGTGGTAATTTTCCAAGGATGTAATGATTTGTATACCCATAGCTTCATTTTTAGAATGCGCATTCACTACATGTTTCATGAGGCCCACTAGAGGACATCTTAGGTAAGCTTGGCAACCAATTTTGATACGTAATATGTTTCATATACGTTGATAGATGTACTGACAAACCAATTCTGACAATATGATTATTCCATCTAGAGCCGGACCAAAAATCTGGGTTGGTTCGGAATGTAAGTGCAGAGTGAATTCTACCTACTAAGAGCAGTATCCATACTACTTGAGTAAAGAACCATTATCAGGAGAGACCGATTGCACAAATCCACATCCAAACCTTACCACGGCTAGCAAAAATCTTGGCTTGCCATATTTCATGACCATGGATTCTGTCCATACCTCTGGGTCCATCGACATATTTGGGTGAAGCCCACAAAAATCCCGCCTCCCAAATCATGGGTGATCCCACATGTGATGGGATTTCGCATGGAGTATATGTTGGCCCCATCCATCCCAACCATTCCTTACAACGCATTTTATTCACAATTTATCTAAAAGCACCTATGTGAGGATGGTTCCGTGTAGGAAGTCGTCGATTAAGCACTAGGCCGTATATAAATTGAAGATTCAAGGATCGAGTTGGGTGCGGTACTCTCACAAACTAGGCCTTCGTGTCTGTTGATGGGGAGGAGCGCAATAACTTGACCTACAACAAATACAACACGACTACAATCAGAGTAAACAGCCAACCAAATGGGATAAAAGAAAGGGATAACGGCAGGAAATCGAAAGAGTGCACGTGAACCAAAAGGAAAGAGTGTATGTGGCTTTAACACTCAACATTGTGAGTAAGTGTGAGTTTTAGGCTATGGTTGCGAAGGTAGGATCCTAAGAGTAACCATAATATTGGGAAAGAGAAAAGGAAGATGTGCATGGGGTGAATGGGAAAAAATGCCCAAGAATCAAGCAATATGGAGGCGCCGTTAGTACAGTGGTAGAATTGAAGCTTCCCAAGCTTTAGCCCCGGGTTCGATTCCCGGACGGCGCACATTATTTTCTTTTCCCCGATGGCACTCCGCGTCATAGCTGTACCTTGATACACAAACATCCTTTTTCCCACATTGTCAGCCTTTCCCGTATCAAAGTAGTAAGCCAAGTCAGGTTACCTTTCAACTTCGATCATGCTCCGCTCATAACAAATCCACCAACTGTCAGTACGTACTTATGGGCTTGTCATGGCTAGTACAGCCGCTCAACTTGGTAGGATTTTATTAGCTCCAGTGTGAATCTGGTCTTAGCTGAGCCATGTCATTCGAAGTGGCACAATGGGGTGTTGAGAATTCAACCGATTGGCAAATAGAAGAATGTTGAGAGGTTTCGACGGGACATTAATCAACTCGAGGATTTACTTATCCCCTATCATAAATATCGTTCATTGAAGGTTCTGCATTTACTCCAAATGTTACAATATGATGAACGCAGTTTGCTTATGAAGGTACAGCTATGATGCGGAGTGCCATCGGGGAAAAGAAAATAATGTGCGCCGTCCGGGAATCGAACCCGGGGCTAAAGCTTGGGAAGCTTCAATTCTACCACTGTACTAACGGCGCCTCTATATTTGTTACAGAGTAAGGAGTCAGTCGATGTTAAGTGACATCAACGCATATAAAGACAACTTAGTAGCCAGGGAAAAGCAAAACAAGACAACTCACCAGACTCACAATAAGGTATAAATACCCATCAAACAATCAAATAAAGGGGAAGTTTGGTTAGAAGTAGGTAGAGCGGTAGAAACAAATATTACTTGGAATTTATTTCTACAAGTCACCATCCTATCCTTTTAGCAGATATTCTTACTCTACCCTGTCAAATCTACAAGATAACATACATGTTATCTGTTTTTGTACTCTCTAAAGGATGTTACTCTTCAAGTACGTAACAGAATTGGTGCTCACAGCAGGGGTAGTATTAAACAAAAGTAATCTACCTCTCACAAGAAGAACGGGAGATGATCACGCTACAATGGGAACAAAGATTGGCCATGATTAGCAATTTCTCCAGATACCAGACCAAGGATCCTTTTGCTTGGCTACGGGAATGTGAAGTCGGTCAAAAGGCAAATCAATGGGATCTAGTAGAACTTCCAATGATGGCAGGTGCTTATATGAAGGATCTGGCAGCTACTTGGTATGAAGAAAACAAAGGACTTTTGACAGATTGGGAAACCTTTCAGCAAAGATTTAAAGAAAAATACATCACAATGGCAAGAAAAAACGGATAACATGTATGTTATCTTGTAGATTTGACAGGGTAGTGTAAGAATATCTATTAAAAGGCTAGGATGGTGACTTGTAGAAATATATTCCAAGTAATATTTGTTTCTACTGCTCTTCCTACCTCTGACCAAGCTTCCCCTTTACTTGATTGTTTGATTGGTATTTATACCTTCTTGTGAGTCAGGTGATTTGTCTTGTTTTGCTTTTCCCTGGCTACTAAGTTGTCTTTGTATGTGTTGATGTCACTTAACATCCAGCAACCCCTTACACTGTAACCACATTGAATAAATATAAGCAAGAAAAAGTTGCTAATCTCATTTATTGAGTTAGGTACAAGAATAATATCAAGTAATATAATGAATATATTTATTGCTCATATCAACCCAACCTCATGAGAAGTCATTCTGGAAAGTAAAAATGATCTTTGGACTAGGCTAGAGTGATTGCTGTAAATTTTGGGGTCTTCCTAAGCATATTTTACATGTGCTTTTTGCCAAGACCTAGTAAAGGGGCTTTTGGACAGTTAATCAAGTTCTCATTCTGGGCACCTGGCATTTTGGTGAAAAAATATTCATAACAGCAACAATGAAACATAGCTTTGCAATCTCAGTACAATACTGTGAGAGCTAGGGCCCTGCAGTCAATGCACCTATTTCTTGATTTCTTTTCAATGGCATCTTAGATGTAAATTGAGACCAAAGACCAACTGGTAATATATGAATGAATAAACACCAGTCTATTTTGCAACAATAGTTGCTAATAGGTAATGAAGGATTTGTATTCATTTCGGTTAGTGTTATTCAGAATGTTTAGTAATCATAATTGTTCGCACTTTCTCTAGCTTACATCAAAGGTAAGTATACTTAGGGGTTAAGACAGACCAGGGAGCGGTGGTTCAAATTTGACACCAGTTCCCTTAAAGAAACACTGGACCTCTCTTATGGCTTATTTCCCAAACCCTCTACTTGAATAAAACCATTCTTAGTACCCACTATCAATATCTACTTGCGCTGGGAACCACAACACATCCTCATCTGTGATTGTGTACTTGCACAAATGAACACCCATTCTCCCCTTCTCTTATCTCGTGTGATTGGCTATTTACTCTGATTGTAGTCGTGTTGTATTTGTTGTAGGTCAAGTTATTGCGCTCCTCCCCATCAACAGACACGAAGGCCTAGTTTGTGAGAGTACCGCACCCAACTCGATCCTTGAATCTTCAATTTATATACGGCCTAGTGCTTAATCGACGACTTCCTACACGGAACCATCCTCACATAGGTGCTTTTAGATAAATTGTGAATAAAATGCGTTGTAAGGAGTGGTTGGGATGGATGGGGTCAACATATACTCCATGCAAAATCTCATCACATGTGGGATCATCCATAATTTGGGAGACGGGATTTTTGTGGGCTTCACCCAAATATGTCGATGGAGCTCTCCTTGGTGATCTTGAAAAAGTACTGCCCCAACTGCTACATCTGATGCATCCGTTTCCACCGTAAATGGTTTGTTTAGACATGGAGGTTTTAGGACGGAGGCACTGGTGAGGGCTTCCTTCAGTTGACTGAATGCCGTTTGACATAATGCTCATTACACCGGTCTTTTCTTTGGGTCCAACCCTCTAATAAAGTTGGACAATGGTGCAGATATGCCTGCAAAACCTCTTATGAACTTGCGATAGTAGGATGCCCACCCCAGGAACTGTCAAGCTTGTACATTGCTTGTGGTTGGCCACTCTCTAATGACTTGTACTTGGTAAGGTCTAGTTTGATCCCTTCAGCTGACACTATACGGCCGACAAATTTTAGGGAGGTCTTCCCAAACCCATATTTCTTCTTTTTTGTATACAGACGGTTTCTCTTCAAGATTTCCAGGATTTGTCTGACATGACCTTTGTGACTTGCCTGGTCTGGGCAACAAATTAAAATATCATTTAGGTATACAATTACATATGAGTCTAGATATGAGTTCAACACCCGGTTCACCATTGCCTGGAAAACTGGGGGAGCATTTACCAATCCAAAAGGCAGCGCCTCGAATTCAAAATCTCTATAACATTTGTAACCTCACATTCTGGTGGTGTGGGAAGGGCGCAGAACACCCAGTTATCATCATAGGTGTTAATTTCCAATGTGACTTTAGCCACTTGGTTGGTTAATTCAATTTGGGCATTAGCCATTTCCACTTAGAACTGGTCACTTGTTTCTAATAGAATATCATCGAACTTCAAAAACTTTCGATCAATGTAGCTGATACTGGCTCCGCTATCAATCAGAATTCTGGCTGGTCTTGCTGCCACCGAAGCCTTGATGAGTCTCAACCAGTGTGGGTTCACATGCAGGTGCTCCGTTGTCCTTTTGATCCTAGCAGGATTGCTACTGCTTAACTTTGGTGTGTGATAAGGTATAGCTGTCACTGTTGCTATGGCATTATCATTTGGATTGTCTGTTATGCTTGGGTGGTCCTACTTACTTTCTTTGAGGGCCTCGTACATCTCGTTCATAACTAGTGGAGAATTATGCATCATATCTTCCGCTCTGGGGCAGTCTAGGGTTTTGCTTGGTCTCATTCTATCAGCTCTAAGGGGTTCTAATAGTTGGGGTTCGAGGGGTTCATAGGCTCTTGGTAGTCGTAGTCCGCCAAGTTCATAGGGCTTGCTACATTTTCACTGTTTGTCTTCAATATATTTCTATGGGCCATAGGGTCACTGGGGGCATAATCATCAACAATTCTTTCCTCTCGGGGTCCTGGATATATCTCCCTCTTCTGCTTTTTTGGGCGCAGTCATAACTAGGCCATCTATGGCTGCCTCCTTCAGTTTTTTTGTTTCTTAGGACATTCTCTTGAGATGTGTCCTGGCTGGCGACACCGGAAGCATAGGCATTCCCTCTACATTCTTCACATAAATCTTTGCTTAGTTTGGGCAGGTTTAATTGCGCTGTCTGCAAATCTACCTCCATAGGATCAAGCTGATTATACAGGCTGGATGGTGCTGTGGACACTTGAGGTAGCGTGTTGATTCTGTTTGTCTTTGATTGAAAGAGCATCTGATCAACTGTTTCTACCATTCGAACGGCCTCTTCAAATGTCAGGGGATCTTGCAGCTTGACTTGTACTTTGGCGCGTGGTTTCAGTCCACATACAACTCGGTCAAGCTTTTCATCCTCCGTCATTGTTGTAATCTGTAGAACAATGTTCCTGAATTCTGTAACATATGCAGCAACTGACATTGTTTGTTGCGTGACAGCTAATTTATCCCAAGCCAGTTGTAAGTAATTTGATGGCTTGAATTCTGCACATAACTTTGTTTTGAAACGCTCCCAACCCTTCTGACGGCCTATTGGTTGTTCACATTTCCATTATATGGCTGCATCATCCCGTATAAGTGATATAGCATAATTGACCTTCGGTACGAGTGTTGATTGCATAGTTTCACCGTAATGGTCTACCACAAATAACCACGCTTAATTGGACTTTGAAAGGTCTTGATGGATTGGTTTTTGTCAAATACTCTTGTATAAGGTTCTGGGTGTTGAGCAACTGTTGTACAATATCATTCTTGCTCATTGTATTATATGGTTCTCTGGCAGTCGCTGTGCAGTTGAAACTTCTTGTGATCTTCCTTTTGTATTAGCACTTTGGTTCCTACTTCTGGTTATTGGTCATCTACGTTTTTGTCATATCTTAATTTCATTTGTTGACCTTGGTCTTTATGCCGTTTTAAAAACCTACTCCCGCTTGTGACCTAACTTCCATTTCTCGTATCCTCCATTCTACTTTATCATCATCGTCTTCAGGATTCCACAGATTTGGTTGTGTTGTGGCACCTGGCATCTTTGGCTCTTGTCTTTATACCACATAGAATGGTGAATACGCAACAAGTCACATGGGCTCGTATTCTGCATGCAAAGAGTACCTGCTGAACAAAATCATTTCACTTGTGGTGTATACCTTGAACATAGGTTGCTAGCATTCGGTAAAGCAGCCCGTTAAAACGTTCATTCACCCCATTTTTTCTAGGATGAATAGCTGAAGTCTTAAATGTTTGATTCCTTGTAGTTTAACGTAGCTTCCCATTACCCCTTCAATGAAGTTTTGCCAGCACTGGATGGGTCCATTCGTTATAAGTAAAAAAATACCGTTCTCAATGTGTCAGATCGTACATACAAGTGGCGAGATGCATAGAACGTTAATCTACTGAGACAGACTAAAAATAGCTTTACAAGATGGGTCATTCCCGAAAAAAGGGGTTGATACTGTAAAGACAAAGATTCTTCCTGAGAAAAATCAGTTGAAGAAGGGGAGAATGTTGTAATAGTTTGAAAGCTGTCCTGAACGAACTGAAGATCTGGGCATATACAGAGGCGTCAGCACCAAATAACACCTAAGTATATGCAAATAGATGGCCAGATATGAAACAAAACTGTTTGCATGTATTCGGAAAATGTGTTAAATAGCTGATCGCAGGCCAAAATAAAGGCAGACTTGGTTACACCAAACAAAGGAACAGGAATAACCCGGATCGCATAGCATTTTCATCTCTCTTCTGTTTTGGACACTCGTAATTTGGTCGTATCTTTCTGCAATCATGTAGGTCTCCTTAAATGAGCTAGGATTTTGAAGCTCTACCTCTCTTCTAGTTGCCTTCATAAGTCCACGTGTGTACCGATCAAGTATCTCATCTTCAGCAATTCCCTCAATATCCAATAGAATACTCTTGAATTGGTTAGCGAAATTATTAATTGTTTCCTTCTGAACTAGCCGTACAAGTTTGTCTCTGGCACGCTTAGTTGCTGTTACGAGCTTGAATTCGGTCCTCAATTTTTGTTTGAACCAATTCCACTGTTCAACTTCAACTTCATAACCTTCTTGGACTCTCTTCAAGTGAGACCTCCATGATAACAACGCTTGTCCCCTGAACAGACTTGATGCGTAATCCACCATTTGTGACTTACTAACGTTTGTAAATTTCAGGTGCTTTTCAACTTGGAAAATCCAAGAATCCACATTTGATTTTCCTTCAAACGTGTCAGGCTTTACTAACTTTGCGTGATCGGACCCCATACTTCCATATGCCTTCCAGATATCTTCTGTTGTAGGCAAGTTCTCTTGCGCACCATATTGCGCCTTTAGCCACTGGTTTCCTTCATTTAATTCTTGCTATTGCTCGCGTAGCAATGCATTGATGTCTTTTCCAGAGCTACATCCTTTGGTACTCTTGCTATTGGGAGAACCGCCTTTTGTGTTGCTGCTATCCAAGTGTTATGAACTCCGGGTTGTTCCTATTCCTTTGTTTGATGTAATCAAGTCTGCCTTTATTTGGCCTGCGATCAACTATTTAACACATTGTTTCATATCTGGCCGTCTATTTGCATATACTTGAGTGTTATTTGGTGCTGGCGCCTCTGTATATGCCTAGACCTTTAGTTCGCTCAGGTCAGGTTTCAAGCTATTATTACTTGTAATGTTACGCTCGTAGAGGGAAATCCCGGCTAAACAGTAAATCTCTTGGGATTCCGGTGAGAGTAAGAGTTGATCCAGGATGCAAGGGAGAAGATACTTTATTCGTGTACAAGTCTATCTGTAATAGTTATTCATGGTGTGCTTTATATGCAGTGTGCTAAATTAAGTTTTAGTGATAAATTAGTAATGGATAGGGTTTCTGGTATACTTTACCCTGTAACAAGTGTTATGTGCTTAAAGAGTAATGTCCTTTAGAGAGTACAAAAATGGATAACGTGTATGTTATCTCGTAGATTCAACGGGGTAGTGTAAGAATATCTCTTCAAAGGTTAGGGTGGTGACTTGTAGAAATAAATTCCAAGTAATATTTGTTTCTACCGCTCTTCCTGCTTCTAACCAAACTTCTCTCTTTATTTGATTGTTTGACTTGTATTTATACCTTATTGTGAGTCTGGTGATTTGTCTTGTTTTGCTTTTCTCTGGCTACTAAGTTGTCTTTGTACTCATTGGTGTCACTTAACATCAAGTGACTCCTTACTCTGTAACAAGTTGTCATGCTCATTGAAGAAAATCTTAGTTAAGCAGTGTATCTTTTGGGATTCTGGATAGGGTAGAGTTGATCCAGGTTGCAAGTAAGAAGATACTTTATTTGTGTACAAACCTGTCTGCAATTGTTATTCATAGTGTGCCTTTTATACTGTGTGTGCTAATTAGGTTTCAGTGATAAACTAGTGATAAATTGATGCTAGATAGGGTTTTGGTCAGAGTAACTCTATTTGATTGCCTTATATCCATACAGATGGTTGTCTTTTGCAGGGGGCCTACCACTTATCCTAGTGGTATATTTTACCCTGTAACAAGATGTTATGATATTCAGGTCTGGTTCTCCCACTTTGCTGGTGTAACAAGACCTGTCTTTATTTTTACCACAGGATCTGCTTTTAACACAATTCCCAATTGCTTGCATAGACTATTGTCTCAAGTTTGCCCAACAGTGAGCATATAATGAAGCATTATCACATGGTGACATAACTATATATGTTGTGATCATCTGAATGTTCTGGTTGGGTTTCAGACTGATAACATTTTCCCCTTCTTCAGTTGATTCTTCTCCTAAAGAATCTTCAACTTTAAAATACCAAATTTTCTTTTCAGGAAATGGTCCCCCTTGAAGGGCTACTTGGTGGACCAATGTTATCTGTATTTGCTCATCAAGGTCTACTAGCTGATATGTTGAAAACAGCATAACTCTTCTAATTGTGAATGGTCCCATCCAGTATGGTTGAAACTTCTTGTGGTCTTCCTTACGCATTAAGACTCTTGTTCCTATCTCAAATTCTTGACTGCTTGCATTCTTGTCATTGTTGTAAAATTTTGTAATTCCTCCTAAATACTCACCTAACTTAGTCACTTAGAGCATTACCTTCAAATCCTAGAGAATACTGACCAAATTCCTTGTTGGGATTTACTTCAAATATTTTCACCAAAATATCAGGTACCCAGAATATGAGAATTAGAAAAGTTGTCCAAACAGCCCCAAACTTTGCACAGATGTTCTTGAGACCTTCCTAACCCTATTTTACATGTTTGTTATGCCAAGACCATGTAAAAGTATTAATACTACTTTTACATTCAATAAATCATCAAGTGAAAACCACATAATCTACTTGTTCTCCCAATCACTTCCAATATCTCCAAGACTCTTACAACAGTCATAACATAAGATCATTTGCTGGCCTTGGTTTTCAAGTTGCTTCAGCACTTCTTCCCTCCTATGATCTAGACTTTCCAATTCTCTGATCTTTCATTCTGCTTCATCATCTTCATCATCAAGGTCCCAAAGATCTGGATGCAATGTGTCACCAGGTATCATGGGTTCCCTCCCATAGACAAGATAAAAGGGCAAGTATCCTGTAGCTATGCAAGACTGTATTTGACATGCAAATAGTGCTTGCCGTACAAAATCATCCCATTTATGTTGTGCCCCCTGAACATAAATTGTCAACATTTGGCTAAAGAGTCCATTGAAGTGTTCATTAACCCCATTTGTTCTGGGGTGAAAGGCAGATGTTTTTAAATGTTTGATCCCCTGTAATTCTATGTAATTCTTCATGATTCCTTCAATGAAGTTTTGTCCTCTATCTGTGAGAATTTCCTCAGTGCATCCAAACTGTAAAGTATTATCTTATACAGAAAAATTGCTACTTCTTTTGCGGTAGCTTTTCTTATTGATTGGGCAATTGGCCACTTTGTTGTGTGGTCAATTGCCATTAATATCCCCTTGTTACCTCTCCTAGTGTTTGTAAGTCTTCCAATGAAGTCTAAACTCCAGCTACTAAATGCTGGGACTTGGGGTAACAAATGTAGTGATGCAGCCTGCTGCTTCCTGCTTTTTATTAACTGACAGTTAGGGCAGAATTGTATGGCCAGTGCAATATTTTCTGCCATATTTGGCCACTGGTTAGCATACACAGACAATACAGAATTTCTTGGTCTTGATATTTTCTGCACAATACTTCTTCATTAACTTGGAACTTATCAAGCTCTTATAATACTAACTCATTGACTTCTATAGTTGTTCCCTCAGGGAAGGTCTGGTTGCAACAGTACTCCACCTACTGCCCAAGATAAGGCATTTGTTGTCAAATAAAAGATTCTTGTGAAATCAGTACTTTTCAATACTGGTATGTTCAATAAAGCTTGCTTCAACCCTTGGGATGCTACTTTACAGTTTGCTTCTGGAATTATTCTTGCCACTACATCATCACTGAATGTAGGTGTACTCCATGAGACATAAGTTTTCTTTTTAGCTAAGACAGTGTTTTATGCTGCTAATTTGACATCTTGGCTCTTTGTTGGTTGGATTAATAACTTGAGTGTCTTTACCAATACTTCAGAGATGTAATTATCACTTGATCCAATGTCTAAAATAACTTTCACTGGTTGACTACTAATTTCCACCAGCCACTGAATTACTGGCTTTGTTGGTTCTTCTATTTGCCAATTAAACTCTTCTACCATGTGTAAGATATGTTGTTCTTTTATTGCATTCAACATTTCTGCAGAGTCTTCTACTTCCACTTTGAACAGGTTATCCTTCTTACACTTAGAACATTCATAAAATTGATGGCCTTCTTTTTTGCAATTGGAACACAGATTGTGTTTCATGCAATATTCTTTAGTTTTTTTCTTATTTTGATCCAATGTTTTGGCAGATTCTTGTCCTTCTTTTCTACCTGCTTAGATATTGCCAAACATAATCTGTTTATATCTTTCTGCCATCATATGTGCTTCTCTAAATGTTTGTGGGTCATGAAACTCCACTTCTTTTCTTGTTGATTTTTTTAAACCACAAACATAACAATCAAGTATCTCATCCTTAGAGATACTGTCAATATCCAACAGCAGATTTTTGAAGTGGCTAGTATAACTACTAACTGTTCCTTTTTGGACTAACTTAGCAAGTTTATATCTGGCTTGCTTTGTAGCTGTTATTGGTTTAAACTCTGTTACTGATTCTTGTTTGAATTCCCTCCATATCTCAATTTCATCTTCATGACCTTCATTAGACCTTCTTAAATACAATCTCCACCACAATAATGCTCTTCGGATCAGACTTGAAGTGTATTCAACTTTCTGAGACTGACCAACATTTGTGAACTTCATATACTTCTCAACTTGAAATATCCAAGTGTCCACATTTGATTTTCCTTCATAAGTTTCAGGCTTTGTCAACTTTACCCAATTAGATCCTGGACTTCCATATGCCTTCAAAATATCTTCTTTTGTAAGCAAATCTTCTTGTGCACTATATTGTGCCTTCAGCCACTGGTTCTCTTCCTTTAATTCTTGTAATTGCTCTCTTAGCAATGCATTTAAGTCTTCACCAGGGATACTACCTTCAGTACTTTTACTAGTACTCATCTTCTCTTCTTTTTCCAGAGGATCTACAATGAATTGTTGCTACCAAATGCTATGATATTCAGGTCCGGTTCTCCCACTTTGCTGGTGTAACAAGGTCTGTTTTTATTTTTAGCGCTGGATCTGCTTTTAACACAATTCCCAACTGCTTGCATAGACTATTGTCTCAAGTTTGCCCAACAGTGAGCATATATTGAAACATCATCACACGGTGATATAACTACATATGTTGTGATCATCTGAATGTTCTGTTTGGGTTTCAGACTATTGTAACAAAAATGTAGAGGCGCCGTTAGTACAGTGGTAGAATTGAAGCTTCCCAAGCTTTAGCCCCGGGTTTGATTCCCGGACGGCGCATCACCTTTTTCATTTAATCAATGGCATTCCTCGAACCGTCACACTACCTCCCAAATTTTGGAGCAACTTTAGAATTTCCAGTAGAAGGGAATCCATGCACTTGTACCATTTCAACGCCGGTTTTCCGTACCATCAAAGTGAAGAGATTTAAATTTATGAATCATCAATCTTCCGAAAACACACTGGACCAATTGAAATAATAGGTCGAAATGTGTATGTTTGTAATAGAGTAGTAAGTTAAAGAGCGGAGTGGCCTTGGTATTCCGGTAAACTTAAGGATCAACTGAGCACAAGTTCCATCAGAGCCCTAAAACTAGGAAATATTGTGGAAACCCACAATAATAGCAGAAATCATTCCAAATCTTGAAGGAGCTATGTAATTGACAAGAAAAATGAAGTTGGTGTATTTTGAGCACAAACGGGTCAATGCTGAGATCACCCAACTAGGCTTTGATCCACTGGTGATTTTACAGTTTCTCCAAATGTTGTGTTTTGATGGATATGATATACTCTTGGTTGTACGGTATTCATTTTCGGAGTGCCCGTAAACGGGAGCAAAAGATTGTTGCGCCGTCCGGGAATCAAACCCAGGGCTAAAGCTTGGGAAGCTTCAATTCTACCACTGTACTAACGGCGCCTCTGTATTTGTGTTATGAAATCCAGGCCAGTTCCCCTCCTTCTGTTTGGTGTAACAAGGTCTGTCCTTTATTTTAGCGTAGGATCTACTTTTTATACATTTCTCAATCATTTGCATACAACTTGTCTTACTTTAGCCCATCAGTCTTTGATCATCTTTGATGATTTTTGGTGTTGACGCATCTCTATATGCAACAACTTGCTGCCTGTTCTGGTTGGGATTCAGACTTTCATAACATTTTCCCCTTCTTCAATTGATTCTTCTCCTGAAGAATCCTCGTCTTTATGGTACCAAACCTTCTTTTTGGGGAATGGTCCGCCTTGCAATGCTATTTTTAGTCTGTCTTGGTGGACTAGCGTTTTCTGAACTTGGCCACTCATATCTACGAGCTGATATGTTGAGAATGGCATTATTCTACTTACAACAAATGGGCCCATCTAGTACGGTTGAAACTTCTTGTGGTCCTCCTTTTGTATTAGAACCTTTGTTCCAACTTCCAGCTCTTGGTCACCTACATTTTTATCGTATCGCAATTTCATTTGTTGACCTTGACTTTCAAGTCTTTTTATCACTTCCTCTTGCTTGTGGCCTAACGCCTCCAATTCTTGTATTCTCCATTCTGCTTTATTGTATTCATTGTTGAGATTCCAGAGGTTTGGCCGTACTGTGTCACCTGGGATTTTTGGCTCTTGTCCATATACTAAGTAGAAGGGTGTATACCCTGTAGGTACATGGCATCATATTTGACACGCAAAAAGTGCCTGTTGCACGGATTCATCCTGTTTGTGGCATGCACCTTGGACATAGGTTGTTAGCATTCTACAAAACAACCCATTAAAACGTTCATTCACCCCATTAGTTCTAGGGTGAAATGCCAATGTTTTTAAGTGTTTAATTCCTTGCATCCTAACATAGCTTCCCATTACGCCTTCAATAAAGTTTTGCCCTCTTTTGGTAAGTATTTCTTCTGGGCAACCAAACTGTAACAGTATTTCTTCATACAGGAACGTAGCTACCTCTTTTGCTGTAGCTCTTCTTATTGCTTTAGCAATTGGCCACTTTGTGGTGTGGTTTATAGCAGTTAGTATCCATTTGTTACCCTTTTTGTTTCTGGCAACCTTCCAATGAAGTTTAAACTCCACCAACTAAATGCTGGGACTTGTGGTAATGGGTGAAGTTGTGCCTCTTGTTTTCTTCCCGGCGTGGCTAACTGACAGTTGGGGCAGAACCAAATAACTTTTGCAATATCTTGAGTCATATTTGGCCACCAGGCTTGAGGCTTCAGTTAGTTTAAGACTCCTTGCACTCCTAAATGGCCATATGCCTGATGATATTTGCAGATTAGATCTGCGCGCAATATATGTGGGCAAAACAGGATTTCTGGGTCTTGTATTTTTCTGTACAAAACTTCTTCATTTATGCAAAACTTGTCTGCTTCCTGTCTTACTAATTCTTTAACTTCTGCAGGGATCTCTTCTGGGAAGGTTTGCTCCTGTAGGTATTGAGGTATTAGAGTTGGCCAATCCAACACATCTATCATGAGGATTGTGCTTTCTATTATCTGTTCTTGTGTCTCCTCTTCCATCCTGGAGAGTGCATCGGCTACTTTATTTGAGCTACCTTTTATGTAGGTGATCTCAAAATTGAATTGTTGCAAGTATTCTATCCAACGCAGCATTCTTCTTGATAAGGTTTTTTGTGTATTAACAAATCTTAGACTTGCATGATATGTCTGGATAATACACTTTTTTCCTTCTTGGTAGCATCGCCACACTTTCAAACAAACAATTATTGCCAATAACTCTTTTTCGTGTGTTGGATAATTATGTTCTGCTGCTGAGAGTTTTCTACTTTTGAACGCAATTGGATGCTCCTGTTTGTCCTGATATTGTGACAGTACTCCCCCTACGGCCCATAGTGAAGCATCGGTTGTTAAATAGAAGGTTTTTGAATAATCCGGGCTTTTCAACACTGGGGCGTTTACTAATGCAACCTTCAACTGTTGGAATGCAACTTCACATATTTTTGACCAAGTGCACATCCTTTCTTGCTTTAGTAAGTCCATCAGTGGCGCTGCTATCTGTGCAAAGCCTGCTATAAACTTTTGGTAATATGATGCTAACCCTAGAAACAATTGTAGCTTGGTTATCGAGTTTGGGTATGGCCACTCTTCTATTATCTTTACTTACTTATTGTCAACTTTCAGGCCTTCTGTGGTAATCACATGTCCTAAATATTCAATTTCTTTTGTATTGAACTGACATTTTTCCTTGTTTGCTACTGATTTTTCTCTTTGCAAAATATCAAAGACAATTCACAGATGGTCTTGATGTTCTGCTAGTGTTTTGCTATATATTAATATATCATCTAGGTATACTAATATAAATTGATCTAGATATTGATGAAAAATGCTATTCATCAATGTCATAAAGGTGGCTAGTGCGTTGGTGAGTCCAAAACTCATTACCACAAACTTGTAATGGCTGTAGCATGTGCAAAATGCTGTTTTCTCAATATCACCTTCTTGAATTCAGATTTGGTAGTAGCCACCTTTCAGATCTATCTTTGAAAACACCCTTGCACCATTCAGGTTGTCAAACAGTTTGTCAATTTGGGGGAGTGGGCACTTGTTTTTGATTGTTGCTGAATTTAGGGCTTGATAGTCCACACACAAACAAAGAGACCCCTCCTTCTTCTTAACAAACAATACCGGTGCTTCAAACAGCAATTTACTTGGTCTTATATAACCTTTCTCTAACAATTCAGCTAATTGTTTTTTTAATTCTTGTAGCCCCAATGGACTCATCCAGTAAGGCTGTTTTGACACCAGTGAGCTGTTTTCTAGATAAATCTTGTGATCCACACTTCTTTTTGGTGGTGAGCCTTTGAGTACTCTGAACACATCTTGGTACTCATCCAAGATACTTTGGATATCCTGCATGTTGTTGGTTTACTTGGTGTCTTCATCTAGAATGCTGTATATAAATTCAACATTGCTTTTGTCTACTTTCCTTGCTGCTTTAGAAAGTTGTGACTTTCTAATTACAAGTACCTCCTCTTCTTTTAGCAGTTCTGTGTTTGGTTTACAGATTACCTGCCACCTCCCTTCCTTATATACTGCCACTTCTTGCATTTGCCAATTGATGACAGGATTTTGTTTGTACAATTTTAGAATTTTAGGTATTTTTCAACCTGAAAATCCAAGAATCCACATTTGACTTCCCATCAAATGTATCAGGCTTAGCTAACTTTACATGACCGGATTCCAAACTTCCATATGCCTTCAGAATATCTTCTTTAGTAGGCAACTCTTCCTGTGCACTATACTGTGCTTTTAGCCACTGGTTCTCTTCTTTCAATTCTTGTAATTGCTCTTGCAGCAATGCATTAATGTCTTCACCAGGGCTGCTTTCTTTAGTACTCTTGCTAGTACTCATTTTCTTGTAGTTTGGAGGATTATTTGTTGTTTTGCTGCTACCAAATGTTATGAAATGCAGGCCAGTTCCTGTCCTTCTGTTTGGTGTAACAAGGTCTGTCCTTTATTTTAGCGTAGGATCTACTTTTTATACATTTCTGGATCATTTGCACACAACTTGTCTTACTTTAGCCCATCAGTCTTTGATCATCTTTGATGATTTTTGGTGTTGACGCATCTCTATATGCAACAACTTGCTGCCTGATTCTGGTTGCAATTCAGACTTTCATAACAAAAATATGTTACATACTTAAAGAGTAATGTCCTTTAGAGAGTACAAAAAGGGATAATGTGTATGTTATCTTGTAGATTTGATGGGGTAGTGTAAGAATATCTCTTTAAAAGGTTAGGGGGGTGACTTTGTAGAAATATATTCAAGCTAATATTTGTTCCTACTACACTCTTCTGCCTATAACCAAAACTCCCTTTTTATTTAGTTGTTTGTTTGGTATTTATACCTTATTGTGAGTCTGGTGATTTGTCTTTGATTTGCTTTTCCCTGGCTACTAAGTCATCTTTGTATGCGTTGATATCACTTAACATCGAGTGACTCTTTACTCTGTAACAAAATACAGAGGCGCCGTTAGTACAGTGGTAGAATTGAAGCTTCCCAAGCTTTAGCCCCGGGTTCGATTCCCGGACGGCGCAACGATCTTTTGCTCCCGTTTACGGGCACTCCAAATGTTGTGTTTTGATGGATATGATATACTCTTGGTTGTACGGTATTCATTTTCGGAGAAACTGTAAAATCACCAGTGGATCAAAGCCTAGTTGGGTGATCTCAGCATTGACCCGTTCGTGCTCAAAATACACCAACTTCATTTTTCTTGTCGATCACATAGCTCCTTCAAGATTCGGAATGATTTCTGCTATTATTGTGGGTTTCCGCAATATTTCCTAGTTTTAGGGCTCTGATGGAACTTGTGCTCAGTTGATCCTTAAGTTTACCGGAATACCAAGGCCACTCCGCTCTTTAACCCACTACTCTATTACAAACATACACATTTCGACCTATTATTTCAATTGGTCCAGTGTGTTTTCGGAAGATTGATGATTCATAAATTTAAATCTCTTCACTTTGATAGTACGGAAAACCGGCATTGAAATGGTACAAGTGCATGGATTCCCTTCTACTGGAAATTCTGAAGTTGCTCCAAAATTTGGGAGGTAGTGTGACGGTTTGAGGAATGCCATTGATTAAATGAAAAAGGTGATGCGCCGTCCGGGAATCGAACCCGGGGCTAAAGCTTGGGAAGCTTCAATTCTACCACTGTACTAACGGCGCCTCTGTATTTGTGTTGCAAAATTGTTTATTGACGTCAAGTTAGGTGTTCCAAAATTTTCAAGAGTCAAGAGGGTTGTTCTGGGTTTCTGGGCATCTGTCCTAACGGTACCTTGAGTTGGTTAATAAATACTGTGTTACTTGGCTGAGGCTTGATCCTAATCTGGCTTGCATGCTAAGCCCTTAACGGGCGATATTGTAACATACCCCCAATCTTGAGAGGATTCTACTTCGTAAGAATCATCCGCAGGATACCAGAACTTGGAGGGCAACGGCTGGTTCTGGTCTAAGCACGCTATCTTGAGTTGTTCCTGGTGAACAAGGTCTTTCTTAACTGCTCCTTGTGGAGAGGCCAGCTGAAAAGTATGAAATGGTCGAGCCTCTTTGATGATGTAAGGTCCTGTCCAAAGTGGGTCGAATTTCTTGCGCTTGTTGTTCTTTAGTAGTACCCATATTCCTGCTTTGAGTTGTGCATTGTTGACTTTTTCTTCTTGTCGTTTCTTCATGTTTGTTGCTTGATTTACAAGGTTTCTTGTGGCGTCGAACCTTGCGTGTCCCAATGCATCCAGTTCGCGTCTTCGAAATTCCTCGTAATCTTCGTTATTGTCTAGCTTCCATAGGTTGGGTGGTAATAAGTCTCCCGGGATCTTTGGCTCTACTCCGTAGACTAAGTAGAAGGGCGACTTGCCTGTGGCATAGTGATTTCGAATTCTGCAGGCAAATAGAGCTTGGTGGATGAACTCGTCCCATTTGTGCGTGGCGCCTTGCACGTATGTGGTTGGTATTTTTCCAAATAAGCCGTTAAAACGCTCGTTAGCTCCATTGGTTCTAGGGTGGTATGCGGATGTCTTGAGATGCTTAACTTTCATTTTTTCCAGATAGGAGTTCAGTACTCTGTCCATGAAATTTGTCCCTCGGTCTGTCAATATTTCTACGGGGCACCCAAATTGCATGAAGATTTCGGTGTAAATAAAGTTGGCTACGGTTGTTGCATAGGCATTGGGGAGAGCCTTTGCAATACACCATTTGGTGGTGTGTTCGATTGCCGTAAGGATCCATCTGTTTCCTCTTTGTGTTGTGGGTAATTCACCAATAAAATCGAGGCTCCAACGCGTAAAAGCTGGGACGGGGTTGAGAGGATGTAACGGTGTTACAACTTTGTTCAACGGTTTGGCGAGTTGGCATTGCTGACATGTTTGAATCGCTTGTGCAATGTCTTTTCGCATTTGTGGCCACCAAGCTCGTCGTTTGATAATGTCATAAGTTCCCTGTGAGCCTAGGTGGCCAAATCCGTTGTGCATCTTATTGATAGTATCGGCTCGAAATACATGCGGAAGGTATGGTACGGGGCCGATGTTTTCTAGATGTCGATACAGTACTTCATCTTCTCCAAACGAGAACTTGTGGGCTTTGCTTTTTAGGATATCTTGTATCTCCGTAGGTAGGTCAGCTGGGATGGTACCGGACGACAGGCATTCTGGTAGGTAACTGGGCCAATCGTGCCGTTGGTCAAGGGTGTTAATAGGTTGCAGGTTGTGGTGTCGTGATAAGGCATCTGCTGTTGTCATGGCTTCAATGAGGGTTTTGGGGTCCCGGTATTCTACTTCGTGTCGCGTCTGAGGTCGGAGTCCTTGGAGGTAGTATTCTTTCTGCTCGGCGTCTGGCATGTCGGGAATTTCGAGCATTAGCAGACTGAATTGTTGGTTGTATTCTGTTACTGATTTTGTTTGGTTTAATTTGTACAACTTGTCACGGGCGTTCTGTACGGAGTTGACAGGTATGAATTGTTTACGTAAGGCCGTGGTGAATTCGTCCCAGGTATTGATACTTGGGAGTATTCTACGACTAATTCCTTGGTTATGGAGTTTCCACCATAGTGTTGCTTCTTTTCGAAAAAAGGAGGTTGCGTACTGAATTTTGAATAAGTCAGGGTCATTTGAAAAGGCCAGATATTGCTCCATCTCAAAGATCCAAGTTTCGAGTGTCATGGCTTGCTTTGTTCCATCAAAAGTGTTTGGTTTTGCTAATTTCAAGGTGTTTCCTACAACTGGTCTGTTCACTGGTTGTGTACTAGATGTAGATAGTCGGAATAATTGTTTTTCCATCTGATCAATGTATGCTTCCATATCTTCGACCGATTCAAATTTGGGGCGGGACATGTCTGTTGTGCTAATTTCAAGGCTTGGGAGGTGTCAAGAAGGTAATGTTTGTCGCTGCTACCAGTATGTTACGGAATTGTTTATTGAGGTCAAGTCAGGTGTTCCGGGATTCTCAAGAGTCAAGAGGGTTGTTCTGGGCCCCTGTCCTAACGGTACCTTGAGTTGGTTAATAAATACTGTGTTACTTGGCTGAGGCTTGATCCTAATCTGGCTTGCATGCTAAGCCCTTAATGGGCGATATTGTAACAATTGCCACCGAGTAAAGAGTCACTCGATGTTAAGTGACATCAAGACGACTCAGTAGCCTGGGAAAAGTAAAAGAGACAAATCACCAGACTCACAATAAGGTGTAAATACCAATCAAATAAAGTTCAAGTTTGGTTAGAAGTAGGAAGAGCGGTAGAAACGATTATGAGTTGTGCAGCTACTGCTCGCCTTGTATTTCAGATGGCAGGAATCGAACAAGCAATTCGCGAGGTAGTGGTACAGTGTAAAGATGAAGATTTATTAGGATGGATATCAGGCATTGACAGGCTACGTCGTGAGTATATATATAATATGAATGTTCGTCTGCAAGTATACAAGTGATGTATACCCAGGTTGATTGGTTGAGATGCTACAAGAATTACATACTCAGTGGTGAGAGGAATCAGTCGGATCCAAGGTTACTAGCACCCAAAGTGGTGATCACCTTGATGATATCTTCGGGTGAATCCACATGCCACAAAGCCTGTGTCTTCTTGTTAGCACTACCAATGGTGACTGGGAAGCTTGCCGACTCGGGTAGCTCAGCTTTCCTCAATGCACGGAACATATCCTCGTCTGTTTTGTCGTCACCCGCACAGAAAACGAAGTCGCAATCGGTGGTCGCTTTGACAAGCCGCTTAACAATCTCCCCTTTGTTGATGGATACAGGTCGGACCTCCAGGTTCTTCTTCCCCACCAGGATCTCTACTGGCAATTTCGATACGACCGCGTTTTCAAGGTGGTTTTGGCATTCTTTAGCTTGGAAGGAGCCATACTCCGGGTCGGCCATTCTATAATGCCATGTCAGAGAGCACAGCTTATGCTCAATGAATGAGCCTTGCGTACGCTCAGTGTAATACGTGAAGATCGCCAGCACATCGTTTTTCCAAGAAAGGTCCAAGTCTTCGGTCAGGTTAATCCATTTACTCTTGTTTTCCGGGTCCGGATACTTAATGAAGCAACCGTGTTCCGCACTCAATCCAAGGTTGGGGACGCCACCTAGCCATTCATCCAATGCAGCCTGATCACGTCCAGAGATGACCCAGACGATATTGTGAGGGTCGCTTGTCAGCTTCCGCAGTCCGTCAAGCATCTCTGGGGACGGGAGAGCAGCGCCAGGCGTCTTACGAATAGCAGTCAAAGTACCATCGTAATCGAAGAGAAGGAGTCTCTTCTTGGAGGACTGGTATTGCTTCACCACAAGGTCTACGTTTAGGAATGGTGTAGGTGCGGAATGGTCTCCAGAGGCGGAGAGAATCCGGAGTTCCTTGATGAAGTTATTGGCCCAGAACTTGGCAGTGTGTGAAGAGACGTGATTATAGAGGAGCAAGTGTTTGATTTGCTTGTCCTCTGAGGACATTGTGAGTGCCTCGTTGATCGAGTCGGCGACTCCCGCGTAGTCCCATGGATTAACCAAGATCGCGCCGCTGAGAGACCCGGCGGTACCGGTGAATTCACTTAGAATAAGAGGGCCATGGTTCTCTTTTTGGCAGATAACATATTCTTGCGAGGTGGTATTCATGCCATCTCTGACCGAGGTGATCAGGCCAATGTCCGACAGTCTCAGCAGAGCATAGAACTCCTCTCGATCGATATGAGAGTTGAAGTGATGGACAGGCGTGAACTCCAGAGAGCCGTAGGTGCCGTTGATCCGCGAGATCACCTCGGAGACCTTGGACTCCAGCTTAGGAGATTCCCGTTGAGGTGGTGTGGTGATTTGGATTAGGACCACCTCGTTTCTCCACTGGGGATATCTTTCCAGGAACTTCTCGAACGCATAAAGCTTCTGTAACACCCCGGTAACCCTGTCCATCTTGTCTCTGCCAATAATAATCTTCTTGTTCTCGTACATCTCCCGAATGGCCTTCATCTTTTCAATCACCCCGGGAGAGTTTCGGTTGGCCTCTACACTCTTGACGTCTATACCAATAGGGTAGGTTCCCACAGTAACATAGCCGCCATGGTAGTCGACCCCAGTGGGAGTGGACTCCAGGCCTAGCACTCTTGTACAGCTACTGATGAAATGTCTGGCATAGGAATACGTCTGGAAACCAATTTGGTTGGCCCCAAGCATGCCCTCCAGAATTTCTTGGCGCTTGGGAGAGCTACGGAAGATCTCCGAACTAGGGAATGGTGAGTGAAGGAAGAAACCAATGATCGCATCTGGAATTGCTTGGCGGATCATCCTGGGCACAAGGATTAGATGGTAATCATGAATCCAAATAATGTCGCCTGGCTTGTAGATCTCCTTGACAGTATCGGCGAACTTTTGGTTGACTTTGACATAATTCGCCCAGTCCTGTGCTTCGCGCGTACCGTGGCCTACGGAGTCCCATAAGATATAGTGAAGTAAGGGCCATAAATCTAGGAAAATCAGTTAGAAATCGGTTCGCTTGCCAGAGACGCTCAACTGCACGTACCGGTTTTGCAGTACCCCTCATAATGGCCTGCCGCTTCCTTTTCATCCAGGAATACGGGGAGTAGTTTCTCACTCTCCCACAAGAATTTCTTGAGGGTCTGTTGGTGGTTAGGAGACAAGAAATTCGAGTCCAGTATATCTCCGTTGACGTCCTTTATATCGCCAACACAGCCTACGTGGATGCATTCTTCGGTCTCCTCAAGTGACCGTAAACCAGCATACATGGCGCTGTGGCCTCTTCTGGGAGCAATTTTCCACTTTGTCTCAGGTGGAGAGGTGGAGAGGACCTTCTCATCCCCGTGTTTGCTCTCCTTCTGGACCTGCCCCTCGAAACAGCATGCGTGAGGTAGGAAGTGTGTTAGGGTGATAATGCGGCCCTTGGGTTGGTCAGGGAGGGTTTTTTTGGCTGTCATTTGGTAAAGTGTAAGGAGATTAGGGAGGAATAATTAGAGCAGAGACAAGAATAGTAACCAACGTCAGCAGCAGCAATGGTATATATATCGGTAGAGGCAGATGCCCTCGACTTGCCCAAACTGGATCATTTATCAAGTTAAATTTCTCGGTTTGTTGGAATCCTTTCTAGATTTGGACTAATAATTGTGGCATTTGGATGGGATTCCATTAGCGCTCATCGAGATTTTGCTCGCGACGTCTTTGAAAGCACGCTCACGTCATTTATCTAAAAGCGCATCAACGCCAACGTCACTTTGAAAAGCCACCCCGGACTATCATGCTAATCAGAGCTTATCCAGCATCGATACTGGCATCGAAATGGGCACAAACAAATCCATCTCTTTCCTCAATCGTATCACTTGCAGTTGTACTCCACTGCTCTCTGCTACTACACTACCTTGCTAAATAAGTCACACCAATGACATCAGGGAGGTTCGGAGTTTGGGTGTTGATTTTTCATTCTAGCAAGATCTGGAAGTGATTCCTGACTTACCCAAATTGGCCAGAACTAGCTTATGTCATAGTAATTTATTATCATCATCTTGGAATGATGTAAAGACAACCTTAAAATGTAGGCTGCTGGGATAAGTGCCATCCTTACATAACCCAACATCATAATTGATCCCCAGAACATTAACCTTGGTTGGGATTTCGCTAGTCTTTGGCGCTGGTGACTTTTTGTACGGCCTCCTTGATCTCCTGCTTGAAGTCTGAGGCGGTGTTTGAAATGGCGTTCTTGGCCTCGGCAGATCCTTCTTTCAAGTTGTTTCGAACCTTCTCGAAAGTCTCGCCTTGTTCTTTTAATGCTTTGTCGTGGGCCTCCTGTGCCTCTCTGGAGTAGGTGGTTAGGGTTTTAGCGGGCCAGGTGGACAAGGGCTAGTTTAGGAATGGACTGACCTGGCCATGTGTTCCAAGGGGGGTCCGAATATGTAAAGGCCTGAAAGAACACCAACACCGCCCGCCATCAATACTGCACCATACCTCCTAAGGAATTCCATTTCTTGTCGTTAAGGGAGAGGATACGTGGATTTAGTGTTCGCGAGAATGTGTCTCTTGGAAATGAAGTTTTTGGGGGAGGGGAGCCTCATAATCCTTAAAAAGATTTCCACCTACTTTGCTCCGCCAGTTGACGTCACATCGCGTGGCCACCTTGGATCACCTAAACCATGCTAACATGGACTCTGGATAATCCGCGCTAAATTGGGTTATGCTGGCTAACAGATTGATTTCAATGACTTTTACTATGGGAAAAACTCCTGTGATCCAATAGGAATCCATGAAAATACTGGATTTGATAGTGGGATTAGTCTTATTACTATGAATACGAAAGGGCACGGGATACATGAGGGAAGCAAGTTCACGGTTTACAGCTATTTTCAGGGTTTTTACAATTGGATCAATGTGATTCATGATTGGTTCACTCGACTTGATCGACGGGTTCGGTAGTAGTAGCATTGGGCTCTGCCTCGACCGGTGCTGGTGCCTGTGCCTGTGCCGGTGGTGGACTTGGCTGCGAGGAAGAGGCGGATAGTTTTTGCTGCTGTTGCTGACGTAGCATGGCGGTCAAAGTTTCCCGGTTTCTCTTTTCCCTCATACGCTCCAGCTCTTCAGTGCCACCGGTCTTTCGAAGTTTCTTGGAGCCTACGAAATCATTCAGTTCAGCCTCGAACTCGTCCACTTTGTTTTCCAGCTCCCAGCGACGCAGTTTTTCCGACTGGGCCATCGCCCGCATACGCCGATCGGAGTTGGGATCGACGCAGGCAATCTCTTGGAACACGTTCCCCAGGACATCATGCTTCTCTTCGATCGACGCCACATCGATGGTGATCGGCTTCACGGCGGTTTTGGCCTTCAGCTCCAATATCTTACCCAGCTGCTCCAACAAAGTCTGGGACTCCTTGTGTTCATCCTCGAGGTCGTTCAGTAGAGCCTGATGCTTCTTCAGGAACTCTTGACAGCTGATGATATGCTTGAGCTCCTCCTCGAAATTCTTCTTCCATCCAGGAGTCACCTCGTCCACGTAATTCCTTTGTCCAACCAATTCCTCCGCAATGGCTCTGGATTCCTTAAACGCGAAATCCACCTGGAACTTGCTAGGCTTACCATTCTTGATCACAAGGGCTTTCATGTCGTCGATGATGTCCTGAAGATCGTGCATCCTGTCGTACACTGAGATGGCCTTTTGCTCGAGCTTATTGATCCCGGCGTCGATGACTGTGCGGGAGCTCTGTGGGGTTTTCTCCAACTTCTCTTTGAATATCTTGGTGCTGGTGGCCAGGTTGGTCAGCATGCTGTTGGCCTCCGTTTGGTATTCGCTGTAGAGTTGCTTGACCACGCTGAGTTCGGTTCGCAGGGAACGGATCTCATTCTGAAATTGACGCACCTTCTCTTGCGGCAGGGTGGAGCTGTTGGAGACAATGCCGCGGCCATTCCCATTACCTACTACCAAGCGGCTATCGACTGACCCTATGGCAGCGATCGTGTTGCTTCGATGGAGGCCTCCTTCGGGAATTACCGCGGCAAGGTTTCCCGGTTTACACAGGGACTTCAGTTCCTTCAACTCGTTGGCAACCATGGCAAATCCGTCATCCACCTGTTTCTGAAGTGAGTCGACTTTCGATTCGGAAGGGGCTGTTCAAGATAGAGTGAAGACAAGACGTTTAGCGAAGGTTGAAGAATCCCGACGGCTCCTGCGGTTTACCTGGTAGGTGGAATCTCAAGTGGGACTTGTCCATCAGATCCTGCACATCCTCAAGTTCGTACCACACACGAGCGTCCTTGTCCTCGACGTAGATGGGTGGGAGCTTGTCCTGTTCAAATGAGCACCCGAATTTCTCCACAAACAGTTGGCCCAGCTGAGAGAGGGTGGGGCTTTCTGGAAGGGTGGCCTTCTTTACCTGTTGCTCGAATTCAAGGAAGATCGTTTTCTCCTCTGCGAAGGAAATAATCGGGGTCAAGCAGGGTTAGTACTGGTTCTAAAAGCGTCGGGATGGTGGACGTCTTGGTACCTTTTTTCTGCTCGGTCTGGGGTAGAGGGGCCGAGTTGGTTTCGATAGGGGCCACTTGCTCCGGGTTGGTTTCAGGTTGGCCGGGAGCTGGGTAAGTCGGTTGCAGGCTGGGTTCAGTCTGAGGGGTTTCCATAGGAATTGGGGTGTGTGGAGGAATTAAAGATTCTGGCCGGGCTTCTCTTAGGGTGCTGACCCGTTCTGGTGGTGAGGAGCTACGGCCATAGGTATGCGAGCGATGGATGGCTGTGTATCGGTTATTGTTATGGCTTGGTAAACCAGCATCTGCGGTATCGAGGGTGGGAGGTGCCGGTGGATTCACTACAGGATAAGGTGAAGGTTCATATCCAGTAGGATAATCCGGCGTCCGAGGCATGTAATTCTGGTAAGTTTGGTTAGGGTATGGAGGCAGATGTCCTGAAGGAGGGTAATTTGGCTGAGGATAGCCTTGTTGATTCCAGGTTCCAGCATTTTCAGCAGTGTTCGGGTGCGGATACTCCCATGTTTGAGGATGGGTAGCTGCGCGAGGAGGCGAAGTGTGCTGGGAATAATACCGTTGGTAATCGTCAGCCATGTGAAGGTATGTAGACTAAAGGTGGTGCGAGAATACTTGAGTCGGATAAGAAAAGGTGATTGGGGCTTGGTCCAGATGTTCCAAGTCGGTGGACTTGTCCTTGTTGAAGTGAACTCAGTTGATTGGGGGTAAATTATCTGATAGTAAAAAGGATACTTTTGAGCCAATCATAGCTGGCTGACTCCTTTACGTTATGGATTTTTAGGGAGCTCTGATTTTCAAAATCTAACCTGTTTACAACGGAAACCTTCAAGCTAGCCATCTGCAAACTCCACCATAGCACCACAACAGTTATTTTGAATGGTGAGTGCATACCAGATTCACTGTATTGGAGTGGCCATATCTGTGCTTATGCATGTACCCTCGAAGCAAGCCTTATTATAAAGATGGGTTAACGATCTCACCGAAGTGAATTGTCAGCAGATGAATTGTTGCAAAACAATGTTCAGAAATTATTACATAGAGTATAGATCTGAAGCCATCACAAGGTTTTCTAGTTGAAAACTACCAAAAACTTCGAAGCGCAGTTCAATAATTTAATTACACTAGCCTAAGGCACATCAAGGTTGCAGGATGGAAGGTTAGGGATAGGAGTAGGAAAGGAGTAAAGGAAACATGGAGGGATAAATACAGGAGAGAACTCATTAGCGACTAAAAACTATATGTACATTAACGACAATCAGTGAGATATGCTGATCTCTTTAAGGTGTGATTGCTTATCTTCGTATCCCGCCTCTAATTCTTCGCCCATAGTTATACGATCTTCCTCCGTTTCTCTGCCGAAATCGTTCTCCCACTTGGCCAGTATCACTGTGGCGAGGCAGTTTCCCACGATGTTGATAGCGGTTCGTCCCATATCCATCAAAGCATCAATCCCCATGATCACTGCTACTGCTTCAAGAGGCAGATTATAGTTCTTGAGAGTGGCGGCTAGAATGACCAGAGACGCACGTGGTACGGCAGCCACTCCCTTGGAGGTTAACATCAACGTAAACATCATGGCCATTTGTTGACTCAGTGGCATGTCGATTCCGTCTGCCTGTACGGCAAAGATAGATGCTAGTGCAAGATAGAGTGTAGTGCCCGCCAAGTTGAATGAGTAGCCAACTGGCATCACGAAAGCGGCAATACTCTTGGGAACCCCAAAGGCTTGAAGATTTTCCATGGCCATAGGGAGCACTGCCTCAGACGATGCAGTGGAAAATCCTATGAGGGTGGGGCGCCAGGTGCATCTTACAAAGCCTTTGAATGGAATACGGGTCAAGATAATGCTGGGGACCAGAACCACTAGGATGAATAGAATGAGTGAAAGGTAAAAGCATCCCAGAAGTTTCCCTAAGGTTGCTAAAATTCCAATCCCGTTCTTCCCAATGGTATAGGCAAGTGAAGCACCGATCCCAAAGGGTGCCAAATTCATCACCATCTTGGTAACGATGAACATCAACTCAGAAAGACTCGAGAGGAAGGTGATCATAGGCTGCTTCACATGAGTCGGGGCCTTGATAATGGCGATCGAAAACACGATGGCACAGAAAACAATCTGTAGGACTTCATTTTTGCTTGCTGCCTCGAAAACACTCTTGGGGACGATGCTGTAGAGTTCGGTCTCCCAAGTCATGGTTGTCCCATTGGAGGCCTGACTCCTGTCACTTGCGCTTACACTACTCAAGCTAACCCCTTGACCAGGTTTAAGAATGTTGCCCATTAGCATCCCAAGACCGAGCGCGAGTACGGAGAGGATTTCGAAGTAGACGATGGATTTGAGAGCCAGTCTACCAATCTTGGCAACATCATCCCCGTGACCGGAAATCCCCACCGTCAAAGTTGAGAAGATCAACGGAACTACCAGGCACTGGATCATGTACAAAAATACGTTGGAGAAGGGCTGCAGACTGACGCCAAATCCAGGCGCTAACCATCCAATAAGTATCCCCACTAGCATGGAGATGAAGATCCAGGTTGTCAGGTTAATACGTCTTAACTGCTTCCAGCCCCAGCGAAACGGCACTAACAGTCGGTTTGATATCACACGGACACTAGCAGAGGATGTAGAATTCATTGAAGAGTACGAGGTAGTGGTGTATCCATTGTCAGCAGGATGGCCTTCCCCATTTTTATACCTCAACATGTGTACAAGCTGACGAATGGGCAAGCTAGATAAGCCGCATATTAGGTGAATTTCGGCCTTGTTGCTCATGTTTATTTAGCTTGCCACCGCTGTGGTGAAATATATGTTCGATGGCCAATGGTCGAAGCTTTACTCCACACATACTCGAAATGCAGAGGGGCTGACTAAGAGCCCGTCATGACTAGGGCCTTGTGTAAGGATCACTCAACTGTGCCATTCTTATCATCGCCTGATGCCAGTCAAAGGAAATGCTGATTTGAAGATATCATGGACAACGACCAATCACCTCCATCAGTGTCAAGCATGGGGATCTACACCCATTAACATCCGAGGAAATCTGCATGAACATCGAAGCAGGTGCTGAGGTTTGGATATCTTCAATGCAGAATCCGATGCATAAACACTTTGCATTTGACCATACAAAAGCTCATCCCAGAGGATTGCTGGCCTCTTACAACCATGAAACCGATTCTGTTGGAGTCATTGAGTATTGGGGTCTTTCTTACTTTGCGGTGCCCACATCATTATTAGAACTTTGGCTAATGAAATATTGCTCGGGCATACATTTCATGACTATCACTCAGCTTATCAGTCTACTAATGGAAGCCCCAGCTACTGCTATAGGTGACTTATATACACAGGCTCTGTAGAGTCTACCTTATTGGAACTAATCACTTTTATACCGCACAAGTTAAATCTGTTGGAAATTTTGTAATCACATCGGAAAATTCTATCAAGTTTGTTATTCAGATTGTTTTCACCAAAATGCCAAGTGCACATAATATGAAAATCTGATGTGTTGACCAAAAACCACCAAACCTTGCACACAAACTCTTGGGACCTTCCTATACACACTGTGCATGCTTGTTTGCTGGGCATTCCAAATTATCTTCTTGATGTCTCCATCTACCTCACAAGGGATGGCTTGGCCCTCAAAATGCTGTGGTAATTGACTGGGCCAATCTGATTCATGCACCAAGCTAAGTTGCACTACTTATTCTAGTCTTGACAAGGCATCAACAGCCAGGTTGTGTTGCTCAGGGCAGCAGACAGTCTCCAAGTCAAATTGCTGAATGTGCTCACTCCATCTTGACATTCTCCTGGACAGTACCTTCTGAGTAAGTATGTACTTGAGTGAGGCACAGTCAGTCCTCACAGTGCACATGACTCCTTTGATGTAGCATCTCCATGTTTTAATCAGTTTGTAATCCCAAGCATCTTCTTTCCATGTACAGGATAGCTTTGTTCAGCTGAGTTAAGTTTAATGGAATCAAGTGCAACTAGGTGTTCCTATCCCTTACAATCTTGACCAAGTACTTCACCAAGGGCATTATATGATGCATATGTGCAGAGGGTAAGCTCCTTGCTGAACTTGAGTATACTTAAGTATCTCAAAGGCAGTCTCACAGGCTATATCCCACTTAAATGCATTGTGTTACTTGGGAATATTTGTCAAAGGGCTAGAATACTGGCAAAGAATTTGACAAACCTCCAGCAACAAGAAACTATTCCAAGAAGTGGTCTGAGTCCAGTTAACTATGAGGCAGCTTCAAATCTGTGGTGACTTTAACCTTCTTTGTGCCTGGAGTAACACCCATATCAGCCACTATGTGCCACAGATGTCAAACATGCTCCTTATGTTGTAATTATGAAGTTGCCACCTAAATATTGATGCTAACTTAGTGACATAGTTCTTGCTCTGTGATTAGTATTCTGTCCAGACCAAACTTCTTGATGGGGCATACTTAAAATATTGTCACCAAATCATCAGGTTCCCCAATTATGACCTTTCTTAAAGTTGTCCAGAAGAGCCCAGACTTTGCACAAATATTCTTGGGACCTTCCTTAACAAGCTCTACACATTTTTCTGCTTACATTATCAAAAGTATAAATACCATACTTTTCATCAATTGATCCACAAGTGAATGTAATGTAGATCCTCTAGTACTCCACATCACTTCCAATACTCCTCAGACTATGGCAATACCTTGAAGAACCCACAATCTGATAGTTTGCCATAGTGCTTGTTCTTTTCTAGTATCTTTAAGAGTTTTGAAATGTCCTTTAACTGATATTCATTTGACTTGCTGTATATCATTATGTCATCCAGGTAGCCCACAATAGGCCTGTCTAAATATACTCAAACAACAGTTGCATCAAGGTCACAAATGGTGCTAGGGTATCTGCAAAGCTAAGACTGATGATTAGATGTTTGGAACAAGCATATCTGGTCCTGAATGCTGTCTTGGGAATATCTTCCAGTTTTGACCTACTTGGGTTGTATGGAGACATGAGGCCAGTCTTGCTGAGTATGATAGCACCATGAAGTTGGTCCAAATGTTCATCAATTCAAGGTATGGGATACTAACTCCACACACTGACTTGGCTCAGGGCTTGGTAGTCAATGCACATCTTCAGTAATCTATAATTTGTCAAAGAAAAACAAAATACTTTAGTACTCCCCATGATGAGTTGATGGGTAATATATATCTTTGTTCTAGTAGCTGGTCAATATGTCTATTAATCTCTTGTAACTTTAAAGGACTCACTCTAATGAATATCTTGCTCACTGGTAGGCTATCACCAGTGCATATGACATGATCAACATCACTGGCTGGTGATAGACTCACTAGTTCATCCAGAAGCACATCTAAGTATTTCTCAAAGTACCTGGACTTGTAGGGGAGCTGGGGTGTGGCTTTTGTATTGTAGTGCAGCCATGAGAGCTTTTACATACTTTTCAAGTGCTCAGCAGAATTGTCTCTTGGTCAGCTCACTTGTATTACACTTGCTACATGAAAGCAAGTTGCAATTCAGTCTGGTCATCTTTCAAGATATCAATAATGTGGGTTCTTCAATTTATAGTGGTAATAATATGTAAAGACCAAGGTATCTCAGATACAAGGCCAATCCTAGAGTGATCTTCATTATCCCTATGTAAAATTATTGAGATGATCCCATCAAAAGGCCATCACAAAGTTAATGTCCCGTGACTGAGAGGTACTGATCTTGTCAGGACTCCATCCAGAGACCATTGAAAAATAATTGCACCCCAAATTTCACAAAAAACTTCGTCAAAATTTTTCATCACAACAATGTATAAGTGGCTTTTGATTGGTTCCCTGCCAATTTGCTCACTTTCTGATCCCAGACACTCTATTGCTTCCTATGTTTGTGTGAATTGATTGGCTGTTGCCTCTTTTTCACACTCCTTACTTCCTGACTCAGCCGTTTCTCTTACTTTTCATGCGTACAAATTGATATATTTCCGTTGAAACTTCAGTTGTACCTCAATTGCCAATTGTATTGACCTATACAAGTCTCTATGCCCTACACTAACATTAAGCCCAACCCCACACTCAACAAGTAACTCCATTCAAATCCACCACTCAATAAGTATTTCTGCTGTAATGCTCTGGTTCCACAACTTTGGCGGGAACCCAACAGCTTTATGCCACTGTTCATTCACTGGTTCCCACACATCCTGGTCTTCAGCTGGCACTGCAAGGTCTAGCTCCTCATCTGCCAGTCTTTGCAATAAATCCTTGCAATATTCCAGTGTGTTTTCTTGAGCACTACTCTTGAAGAAGTGCTGCAACCTCTTGGTGTGCCAACTAATGTTCCAAAATTCCATTGAAGGCATTGTGATAATCTTTCAAGCTCTTGACATTGTAGCCTTGTCTGTCAATGGGATCTCCACTCTGTCAACAATGGAGGTTGTGGAGGCTGTGGTAGAAAAATTGCATTTTTCAGCAAACTCATCCACCTTGCTGGGGTGTAGCTCAACAGGCTGAGCTTCCAGCTCTTGTGAAAACAGCTGTTTTCTTGTTGGTAATTCTTCTTAGCTATGATGGAATTCAGTCTACTCTGGGCTTGTGGTTTTAATTGGCAAGAACTGCAGTTTTTTGGCATGCCTCCCTGTCTCAGGCTTGGGTAGACATTTTCCCCTTTACCTTTTCTGTTATTACTGCAAGGTCAATCACTACTACTTTGTCTGAGTGCTTCTTGATAATAACCACATTTTCTTCTGGATAAGTTCTGCTCTGATGCATCTGTTTTGGCCTGCTTGTCCCTTGCTGGCACTCTTCTGGCAACCCAATGTTTCTTTTCTGCTTGTTTTGAGCTCTCAACCATAGTTTTGATGGGCACCTGTAAAAGCTGCTGGTTTTTATCACTGCCAGGTCCTTCACTGCTACTTTGACTGGGTGCTTCGTGAGTGGTACTATGCTTTTTCCTTGATAAATGTTGTGCTTGTCCCTAACTGGCACACTTCAGGCTACCTGACATCTCTTTGACACTTGTCTGGAGCTTTCAGCCCTGCTTGTAATGGGCTCTTGAGGAAGCCACTGGTTTTTAGCCATGGCACCCTTGTTTTTCTGCCTTTGATAGTTTCTGCTATTCTTAAGATACTTTCTTAGCATACCAATGCTGGCCCAAAATCTGTTTACCCATTTGAATCCAGGATAATACTCATGGAACAAGTCAAGAGCATTCTGCTTGGCCTTGAGTTCCTGATGGTCCCATGGTATGCCGGCCTTAAGGTGATGGCATGCTAGACTTCTGATGGCCTCTTAAATATTAGCCCACTCTTCATTATTGCACTGAACAGCTTCACAGATCCTCAATGTCTTTTGATTTTTAGGCTTGGGTAGCAACACCACATTGTCTCCCTCCCACACTGTGATAGGTTTTTCTGTGGGCTTTATCTTTGGGCACTGTTGTTTTGCTTCAGAGACTGTACGGTGCTCCTCTGCTGTTACATTGGAAAATGACTCAATTCTTGGCTGTGACATTGAGCTACTTGAGTTCCTTCTTTGCTGCAGAGATACTGCTTTCTCGACCTGGATATTAGACTTGTTCCATTGGATAGTGCCACATTGAGCCATGAGTGCCAAATGATGCCATAGTATGCCAGAGATGCCAAGTGAACCTATACTTGGCCACAGAGTGTGAAACATTGCTCTGCATCTTCATGCAAAGTAGCCCCTGTGTTTCACCTATGATGCAGGAGAGAGTCCATTTTTTGATGTTTTTTTTTGGATCAATGTTGTGCAGGATGTGTAAGAGCACAAAAGAATTGAAGATATGCATCTGATACTAAATACCCATGGCGCTCTGAGTCTAGCTCCTGTGGCTTGTAACATGTCACAAAAATGCATGGCACTATCTTGGTCCACTGGTACTATCTGGCACTATATTTAATTACTAGCCCTAAAGTAAGATTAATAGAAAGCACTAATAGTGCCAGATAGTACCAGTGGACCAAGATAGTGCCATGCATTTTTGTGACATGCTACAAGCCACAGGAGCTAGATTCAGAGTGCCATGGGCATTGAGTACCTGATGCATGTCTACAGCTCTTCTGTGCTCTTACATATACTGCACAACATTGACCTAAAAAAAAAGATCAAAAAATGGATTTTCTCAAACACAATGGGTGAAACACAGGGGCCGCTTTGCCTGAAGATGCAGAGCAATGTTTCACACTCTGTGGCCAAGTATAGACTCACTTGGCCTCCCTGGCACACTATGGCATAATTTGGCACTCATGGCTCAATGTGGCACTATCCAACGCAACAAGTCTACTCATTGCTCTACACATATTATCTGCTCATCCTGTTTCTGGACTATTTTCTGATTTCTCTGGGCCATTGCATCTATCCTATCAGCCACTGCACCTAATTGCTTCATTAATGCATTGGTAGGAGCTGACAACATACTTGCTAATATGGGTGGTGTGGATGTTATGACAGCCACTTGCTGGTCTTCAACTGAGGGTACTGCATTTGCCGCATTCTCATCTGCCTGAGCATAATGGCCAGCTTGTGGCTCTGCAGAGGTTCTCAATTGCCTACATGACTGAAAGCCTGAGGAGTCTGCATTATTACCTTCAATGGGCACACTGTCCACATTGCCTTTTTTGAATGTAGCCCTGCTTGTTGCACTGAATGTCAAAGCAAGCTGTTGTCCAATTGTTCTTCTGTTACCATCAGCAGTGGGGTTTGGTTGGGAACTAGACAACTTTACTTTATTTTTTGGCAGCATATATATGGAAGTGAGTCAACCAAAGGGGAAATAGTGTCTCATATACATGTGTATGTGGTGCCACAACTTTACCTGTAATGCTTACTATGGCAAGTCATCATTGAATCTTACATTCATGTAGGTGCAATGTCTCTTTACAAGACTATCTTAAATTCACATGGGTATTGACCAAAAAGTGATATAATAGAGTTACATTGCTGAAGGTCAAACAGTTTGCCCCATGGACAAGACAACTTTGACTCAATGCTGTAAGAGAAGAGAAAAAAGACCATGTGGCTATTGTGGCAAGCCTCTCAGCCATGAAGCATGCAGTCAGCATAGGAAGTACTACAAGAATAACAGCCAGTGTTTTGCCACACAAGTCATATTTGACCATTGATTGGTCACTACTGTACCAGCATTATCTTACCAGCCAGCTGATACTTCTATATTGGCACCTGGCCATCTGTGTCACTTTGCGCAAACTGAGTCAGGTGAGTTTGTGATGCCATCAGGCTCACCTCAGCCTTCTGAATATGGCACACAGAGTAACAGCTCTGACAAAGAAGGCTCACTGATGGATTTTGCACCTATCTCCCCTAACAGCTAAGAAACAAGGGCTACTTTGAAGGTATGCATGACCATGCCTTTGCCTTAGCACTTGATGGATTCACATTAAACAAGTACTCTACCAGCAAATCCTGCTGGCCACTGATTGTCATCAATCTGAATTTGCCACCCATCTTACAGTATTAGAGAAATAATCTAATGATAGTCTCACTGGTATCTGGGCCTAAATCACTGTCCAACCTGGATAGCTACCTGTATCTATTGCCAGATGAGTTTTGTATGCTTTCCAGTAGGCTAACAGTAAATGGCTGTCATGTAAAAGAACATATTATTGTCTTCATTAGAGATACCCCAGCCATCAGCAAGATAGCTGGTTTTTCCAGGCACAATTGATGGCATTGCTATCTAGTTTGTGGGATCCAGGGAGTTTTCTCCATAATTCACACACATTATTATTACCCAAACACCAGCACTAAGAACATCATGTTTCTGTAGAGAGAGTGTACAGAAGTCAGCATGCAATTGCAGTAAAGTTGGCAAGCTATAAGCCATTGGCCACAATATGGAATCAATTGGAAACAGGAGATACTTAAGATAGAGGATATCTGCTGGAGCAAAAGCTTTCTACTGGGAGCAATGCATTTGCTTTTCAGCAATATCCCTATACTGATGACCAAGTTGTACATGGTGCATTTCAAGCTAAATGAGCCCTTCAAGATACTGGAAAAGTTTGAAAGAATTGGCAAGATATTACAGTGCATATGCTACCCTAAATGCATCTCACAGGCTCCAATTAATATTTATACGCATATTCAACAATACAAATGCAAAGTCTGTATAAAATGGATATGCATTCTTTAAAGTGGTGTTCTAAAGCCATTCCTACCAAGAGTACATTGGAAGCATTGCAAGTCATATGTAGATATTGTTGGAATATTTATCCAGAAGCGGATCACCAATGCCAACTTGTCACATCTACAGCTGTTGTGTGAAGAGTTTGTGACAGGATTTGAGCAGCTATACTACAAGCATAAAGCTGAATGTGTAGATCTCTGCTGCTACTCTATCCATTCTCTGCTCCATCTTGCATGGTGTGTGGAGAATAATGGGCCTTGCATCACCTTTTGGGAGTTTCCTACGGAGCGGATGTGTGGAGTGATAGGAAGACAAGTCAAGTTGCAGGTAGTACCATATCCCAATCTCATCAAGAATATTACCTTCAAGTCCATCATGGATGTGATGAGTTGGCACATGGAGGACAGCCAGGAAGCGTTAGAAAATACTGAAGACAAATGTGCACATGGAGACACCTATGCCTATGGCATTGAGAGGCTAAGCAGCCCCAATGCATGGGTTATCAGTTGAGTAATGCAAAGTTGCGTTGGGTGCAACAAGCAACTAATTATTATTAGGAAAGCTCTACTAAGGTATGCCGGATTTCTCATGGTCACAAGCCAACTTCTACACAATTCAATACAGAATTCACACATACAAAAGCCTGATTGTACCTATAAGGGGGACTAGAATCCAGCAGGGAGAAGGAATATAATGGCTAAATACTGAGAAGTTCTTTGTGGATATTCAGGAGGTGTTGATGGCAGAGGTGGCAACAACCAAGCATATGTTTGCAAGATGTATATGTTACAAGCAGTACAAGGTATATGGCAACTTTGCATGTATCATGCTAAAAAGCAATAAAGTTGAGGTGATAGAGGTATGTCAATTGCAAAGGGTGTGAATATTTGTAGAGGATAGTAAGCAGGAGGCCATGGTTTTTTTTGATTTGAACTTTATGTGAAATACCCAAGGTAGTGGTGGGTAAGCTAATAAAGAGGGGTGATTCTACAGTGGAATATATGAATTGCACAAGGGGAGGTAGAAAAAGGATATACCATTTGGTAAATTGGTACAGTAGCATTATACAGAACCAGCTGTAGGCCATCATACTGCCAATGTAATACCATCAGAGTCTTGCAGTGAGGCCATTGGCATACCTTCAGGTTTCCTGCCATATATGGCAATAGGATGTCCTGGCTGGTTGGATCCACTTGAAATTGTTGTAGAGTGCCAAAAGACCACAACAAAACCATGTAGTTATTGTCACAGCACCAATTAAATCTTGTCAAATTTTATCCCTTTGTTTGGAAGTAAAATTAGCAAACACCATCATGATCCTGTCATAAGATCATTAAGAGGATCACTAATTCCAAGCTGCTGGTATAATGACAGTGTCTAAATGGGATCCTGATGGTTGATCTGGATTGGATCCACCCACAGGACCAAATTATTTTTCATAGGGTAAGTAAGCATTGAGTCCATTTCAGCTTCATCACCAATGCCTATATTCTCAAAGGCCTCCATCTTGCCCAAGGTGCTTACCAATTGTTGACCAATATTTCTCTGCATGCAATAATCTACTAAACATCCTTGCCTACAACAGCTGGAAAACAGTCCTTTCTTCTTGCATCTTCCTGTGGAGATAATCATTTACATCTATATATCTCCGTAGACAATCCTTCAATGTGTTGTAGATATTTGTAATTCCACTTAAATGTTCACTTAGCTTGGTCACTTAGATCATTGCCTACATATCTTAGAGAATACTGACCAAGTTCCTTGCCAGGATATACCTAGAATATCAACACAAAAGTATCAGGTATCCAGAACTTGAAGATTCTCAAAGTTGTCCAAACAGCCCCACACTTTGCACACATGCTCTTAGGACCTTCTTAAGCCTATAAAGTGTGTCTTTCATGCAACAATCATGTAAAAGTATAAATACTACTCTTGTATTCAATAAATTACCAACTGGACGCCACATAATCTGTTTGTTCTCCCAATCACTTCCCATATCTCCAATACTCTTACTGTTGTAAAAATTTGTATTTCCACCTAAATATTCACCTAACTTAGTCACTTAGATCATTACCTTCAAATCCTAGAGAATACTGACCAAATTCCCTGTCAGTATTTACTTAGAATATTTTCACCAAAATACCAGGTACCCAGAACATGAAAAATTCTCAAAGTTGTCCAAACAGCCCCAAACTTTGCACACATGTTCTTAGGATCTTCCTTAACCTATTCTATGTGTTTGTAATGCCAAGACCAGGTAAAAGTATAAATACTACTTTTACATTCAAAAAATCATTAAGTGAAAACCACATAATCTACTTGTGCTCCCATTCACTTCCAATATCTCCAAGCCTCTTACAACAGGTTATGAGCCCCAAGCTGTCACTCTCTGCAATGTCTACTACTGCTATTACTGGAATTTTTCCCTATGCTGAAAAGTTGGATGGATCTAACTACCAAGTGTGGAAGGTGAAGATGAAGATGCTGCTACAAGAAAGAGGCCTTTGGGATATTGTCATGGGAGAAGAATGCCCTTCTAAGAATGTGGGAGAGGAAGCCTTAAAGTACCAGAAGAAAGAGCAAAGTGCCTTTAACTGCATTTGCCTTAATGTCAAGGACAAATTGCTAATTCAATGCTCAAGAGCAAAAACGGCAAAGAATGCCTGGAAGGCATTAGAAGACACCTACCAGTCATGTTCAGCTGCCAAGAAAATGTATCTGAGACAAAAATTCTTTACTACAAAGATGCTGCCAGGAGAAGAAATGAAAAATCTAATTAACAGAATTACCCTGCTGGTAGATGAGATGGAATCTGTGGGCGTACCAACTACTGATGAGGATGTGAAAGTTACCATCCTGAATAGTCTGACAGACAAGTTTCAGGGCCTTGTATCAGCCCTAGAGTCCACAACTGAAGATTTGACCTTAAATTATGTATATGGAAGGCTCCTGGATGAAGAATTAAGAAAATCAAGCGCCAATAAGAAGGAAGAAGAAAATGCTTTAATAAGCAATGATAACCAACAAAAGAGGTACCCAAGACCCTACAAAGGCAACAGCAACCTATTCTGCAACTACTGCAAAAGGAAAGGACACACATCAGACCGGTGTCTCAAAAAGAGAGATTATCAGCAAAAGAAGCCTGCATATGGAAATGCTGCAACAACTGAAGATAGACTACTCATATCTGCACTAAACATGACCACAAACAAGGACTCTCAGACGTGGTATATTGACTCTGGAGCTTCTCAACACTTTACACACCAAAAAGAACTTTTTACCCAATATCAAGAAATTCCAATTAAGAAGGTTTTCATGGGTGATGATAGAACACTTGATGCAGTGGGAGAAGGAACTATCCAAGTAAACCTTAGAAGCAGTGAAGGAAGCCAAACACTGACCTCTAAAGACATACTCTATGTACCAGAAATAGCCAAGAACCTACTCTCTGTAAGCAAGGCCACAGCAGAAGGACTCAGTTTCAGTTTTGACAATTCTGGATGCTGGATCACTGATCAAAGTGGTGCCCATATTGCTTTGGGCATCAGAGATCAGAATCTATACAAGTTGACTTATATTCCATCATATTTGGAAGCCAATATTAGTAACTTAAATGAAGAAACACCAATGCTTTGGCATAGGAGATTTGGACACATCAATTTTGATTATTTGCGTAAAATGATCAAAGATCAGCTAATTTCTGGAGTGAAAGTTGATCCCCCAGCTAATTTGGAGCACTGTGAAGCCTGCATATATGGGAAACAAGCCAGACAACTGTTCAAGAGCTCTGGGTTAATCAAAACTAAGAAAAAATTAGATCTAATTCACTCAGATCTGTGTGGACCTATGCAAAATTTATCCTTAGATGGGATGAAGTATTTAATCACTTTTATTGATGATTATACAAGATACACATGGGTCTACTTCATGGAGAAAAAGGAAGAAGCTCTGTCTAATTTCAGGGAGTTTAAAGCCATGCTGGAGAGAGAAACTGGTGAAAAAATCAAGAAAATACGCTCTGACAATGGTGGAGAATATACCTCAAAACTCTTCATCCACTTCTGCAAAATTCATGGGATAAAGCAAGAGACTACTGTACCATACTCCCCACAGCAAAATGGAGTAGCAGGACAAGCTAACAGATCAATAATTGATATGGCAAGATATATGATCCATGATCAAAAATTATCCTATGTTTTTTGGGCGAAATCAGTTGCCACTGCTATATACCTTAAAAATAGGAGTTATAATAGAATACTTTGTGATTCTATTCCATTTGAAGCATGGTATGGATACAGACCAAGTGCAGAGCAACTAAGAATATTTGGGTGTACAGCATATGCCAAAAAAACTGGCCGGAAATCAGTCAAAATTTGAGCCAAAAAGTGAAAAATGCATATTTTTGGGCTACTGCAATGAGAGTAAGGCTTACAGACTCTACAATACCAAAGCAAAGAAGCTTATCAAGTCCAGGGATGTGTTGTTTGATGAAAACTCAAAATTTTCACTCAAAATGACATCAGATGATGACAAAAATTTGATCTCAAGTCCACCAATTGTCAGGATTGAATCAGAGCAAAACAATGAAAATTTTCTCACTCCAGAGGACTCTACAACCGTGGTTCAGCCAAAATCAGTGCCCAGGAATATCCCAGAAGTGATCATTCCAGTATCAAATGCCCGGAGATCCAATTGGACAAGAAATAGCCCAAATTACTATATCAATGAGGATACAAACTTAGCCTATGCCTATTCAGTCCATATTGATGAACCCCAGACTGTAAAAGAGGCCCTAAATAGCCCTCAGACAAAGTTTTGGAGATCGGCAATGACTGAGGAATATCAGGCACTGATGGAAAATCAAACTTGGCACTTAGTCAAATTACCAATCAACCAAAAATCAATTGGATGCAGATGGGTCTTCAAGACAAAATACAAGGCTGATGGTACAATTGAAAGATACAAAGCAAGACTTGTAGCCAAAGGATACTCTCAAACAAAAGGACTTGACTATACTGAGACCTTTGCACCGGTAGCCAAGTTTAACTCCATCAGATTAATATTGGCTATTGCAGCCAAATATAAGTTTTTTATTCATCAAATGGATGTAAAAACTGCATTTTTGGTTGGAGAACTTGATGAGGACGTGTATATGGACCAGCCTGATGGGTTTGTTGACCCAGATAACCCCCATTTGGTCTGCAAGCTTAAAAAGTCACTATATGGTCTCAAACAATCACCAAGAGCCTGTAATTGCAAGATAGATTCTTATTTGGAATCTCTGAGTTTCAAAAGAAGTAATGCTGACTATAGTATATACTATAAGCCAGATAGAGCAAATCCAGTTCTATTAGCTCTATATGTGGATGATCTTATTATTGCCGCCAATAACCTAGGAACATTAGAAGAAATTAAATCCAGCCTATCTAAGGAGTTCAAGATGTCTGATTTAGGAGAACTTAGTTACTACTTAGGGATTAAGTTCTCCATAGACAGAAGTACCCATACTGTCACCCTAAGCCAGTCCAAGTATATTCAAGATATACTAAAGAAGTACCAAATGGAAGAGTGTAAACCGGCAGCTACCCCAATGGAGACAAACCTTAACTTGGTCAAAACTCAACCAAATCAAGAGAGCTTGGTGCCATCTGAAAGCCCTAACTTTCCTTATCAATCTATGGTCGGCAGTCTGATGTATATTGTGCTTGGAACATGTCCAGATATCTCATATTCAGTGGGAGTTGTCAGCCAACATAATCAGAACTATGGATCTGATCATATTGCAGCAGTTACGCGGATTTTTAGATACCTAAAAGGAACTGCTGATATCTGCTTAAGATACACTTATAAGGACTCAGAACAAGATCTTGTGGGATACTCTGATGCAGATTGGGGACAAAATTTAGAAGACAGAAGACCCACCACAGGATACACTTTTCTTTACTGTAAAGGAGCAATTTCATGGAATTCAAGAAAGCAACCAACCGTAGCACTTTCCACCACAGAGGCAGAGTATATGGCAGCCTGTGAAGCTACAAAAGAAGCAATGTGGTTAAGAAAGCTGTTTAAAGATTTAGGCCTATGTCAAAAAATGCCTATTACTTTATTTCAAGATAATTAAGGATGTATACAATTAGGTAGAAATCCAACTTTTCATGCTAGAACCAAGCACATAGATATTAGACATCATTTCATACGTGAAGCTATAGAGAATAACTTAGTTAGCTTAGTTTACTGTTCTACAGATGAAATGATTGCAGACATATTTACCAAACCATTAGCTAGAGACAAGTTTGAATATTGTAGGTCAAAATTAGGACTAGTCAGTATGAACATTTAGCTGAGTGGGAGTGTTGTAAAAATTTGTATTTCCACCTAAATATTCATCTAACTTAGTCACTTAGATCATTACCTTCAAATCCTAGAGAATACTGACCAAATTCCTTGTTGGGATTTACTTAGAATATTTTCACCAAAATACCAGGTACCCAGAACATGAAAATTCCCAAAGTTGTCCAAACAGCCCCAAACTTTGTACACATGTTCTTGGGACCTTTCTTAACCTATTATATGTGTTTGTAATGCCAAGACCAGGTAAAAGTGTAAGTACTACTTTTACATTCAATAAATCATTAAGTGAAAACCACATAATCTACTTGTTCTCCAAATCACTTCCAATATCACCAAGACTCTTACAACAGGTTATGAGCCCCAAGCTGTCACTCTCTGCAATGTCTACTACTGCTATTACTGGAATTTTTCCCTCTGCTGAAAAGCTGGATGGATCTAACTACCAAGTGTGGAAGGTGAAGATGAAGATGCTGCTACAAGAAAGAGGCCTTTGGGATATTGTCATGGGGGAAGAATGCCCTTCTAAGAACGTGGGAGAGGAAGCCTTAAATTACCAGAAGAAAGAACAAAGTGCCTTTAACTGCATTTGCCTTAATGTCAAGGACAAATTGCTAATTCAATGCTCAAGAGCAAAAACGGCAAAGAATGCCTGGAAAGCATTAGAAGACACCTACCAGTTGTGTTCAGCTGCCAAGTAGATGTATTTGAGACAAAAATTCTATACTACAAATATGCTGCCAGAAGTAGAATTGAAAAATCTATTAACAGAATTACCCTGCTGGTAGATGAGATGGAATCTGTGGGTGTACCAACTACTGATGAGGCTGCAATAGTTACCATCCTGAATAGCCTGACAGACATGTTTCAGGGCCTTGTATCAGCCCTAGAGCTCAGAACTGAAGATTTGACCTTAAATTACATATATGGAAGGCTCCTGGATGAAGAATTAAGAAAATTAAGCGCCAATAAGAAGGAAGAAGAAAATGCTTTAATAAGCAATGATGACCAACAAAGGAGGTACCCAAGACCCTACAAAGGCAACAGCAACCTGCTTTGCAACTACTGCAATAGGAAAGGACACACATCAGACCGGTGTTTCAAGAAGAAAGTTAATCAGCAAAAGAAGCCTGAATATAAAAACGCTGCAACAATTGAAGATAGACCATTCATATCTGCACTAAATATGACCACAAACAAGGATTCTCAGACGTGGTATATTGACTTTGGAGCTTCTCAACACTTAACACACCAAAAAGAACTTTTTACCCAATATCAAGAAATTCCAATTAAGAAGGTTTTCATGGATGACAATAGCACACTTGATGCAGTGGGAGAAGGAACTATCCAAGTAAACCTTAGAAGCAGTGAAGGAAGCCAAACACTGACCTCTAAAGACATACTCTATGTACCAGAAATAGCCAAGAACCTACTCTCTGTAAGCAAGGCCACAGCAGAAGGACTCAGTTTCAGTTTTGACAATTCTGGATGCAGGATCACTGATTAAAATGGTGTTCATATTACTTTGGGCATCAGAGATCAGAATCTATACAAGTTGACTTATATTCCATCATATCTGGAAGCCAATATAAGTAACTAAAATGAAGAAACACCAATGCTTTGGCATAGGAGATTTGGACACATCAATTTTGATTATTTGCGTAAAATGATCAAAGATCAGCTATTTCTGGAGTGAAAATTGATCCCCAGCTAAATTGGAGCACTGTGAGGCCTGCAAATATGGGAAACAAGCCAGACAACTGTTCAAGAGCTCTGGGTTAATCAAAACTAAGAAAAAATTAGATCTAATTCACTCAGATCTGTGTGGACTTATACAAAATTTATCCTTAGGCAGGATGAAGTATTTAATCACATTTATTGATGATTATACAAGATACACATGGGTCTACTTCATGGAGAGAAAGGAAGAAGCTCTGTCTAAGCTTAGGGAGTTCAAAGTCATGGTGGAGAGAGAAACTGGTGAAAAAATCAAGAAAATACGCTCTGACAATGGTGGAGAATATACCTCAGAACTCTTCATCCACTTCTGCAAAATTCATGGGATAAAGCAAGAGACTACTGTACCATACTCCCCACAGCAAAATGGAGTAGCAGGACAAGCTAACAGATCAATAATTGATATGGCAAGATCTATGATCCATGATCAAAAATTATCCTATGTTTTTTGGGTGGAATCAGTTGCCACTGCTATATACCTTAAAAATAGGAGTTATAACAGAATACTTCGTGATTCTACTCCATTTGAAGCATGGTATGGATACAGACCAAGTGAAGAGCAACTAAGAATATTTGGGTGTACAGCATATGCCAAAAAACTGGCCGGAAACCAGTCAAAATATGAGCCAAAAAGTGTAAAATGCATATTTTTGGGCTACTGCAATATCAAAGCAAAGAAGCTGATCAAGTCCAGGGATGTGTTGTTTGATTAAAATTTTAAATTTTCACAAAAAATGACATTAGACGATGACAAAAATTTGATCTCAACTCCATCAATTGTCAGGATTGAATCAGAGCAAAACAATGAGAATTTCTTCACTCCAGAGGACTCTACAACCATTGTTCAGCCAGAATCAGTGCCCAGGAATATCCCAGAAGTGATCATTCCAGTATCAAATGCCCGGAGATCCAATTGGACAAGAAATAGCCCAAATTACTATATCAATGAGGATACAAACTTAGCCTATGCCTATTCAGTCCATATTGATGAACCCCAGACTGTAAGAGAGGCCCTAAATAGCCCTCAGACAAAGTTTTGGAGATCTACAATGACTGAGGATTTTCAGGCCCTGATGGAAAATCAAACTTGGGACTTAGTCAAATTACCAATCAACCAAAAATCAATTGGATGCCAATGGGTCTTCAAGACAAAATACAAGGCTGATGGTACAATTGAAAGATACAAAGCAAGACTTGTAGCCAAAGGATACTCTCAAACAAAAGGACTTGACTATACTGAGACCTTTGCACCGGTAGCCAAGTTTAACTCCATCAGATTAATATTGGCTATTGTAGCCAAATATAAGTTTTTTATTCATCAAATGGATGTAAAAACTGCATTTTTGATTGGAGAACTTGATGAGGACGTGTATATGGATCAGCCTGATGGGTTTGTAGACCCAGATAACCCCCATTTGGTCTGCAAGCTTAAAAAGTCACTATACGGTGTGGTAGGGTAAACATACCTCCCACAGACAAGTTTATTCATATAGTCATTATGATATACTTATCCATATTTTATCTTATCAGTATTACCCCATTCTTCTTTTGCCCATATTATCAGTATTATCCCCATATGATGTTTACTCTGATTAGTTATTAGCATTAGTTATCCCAGATGTTATTCAGCTTTGTGATCAGTAGATGTATCTATATAAGGCAAGTACCCGCGTCAGTACCCGTGACACATGACCTAGGTCTGTGTTACCATCTCTACCATTTCAATACCATATATGGTATTTCTATGTTGCACAGGTTTCAGACTACTGATTCCTGATTGGTTGAGAGTGCTGTGCCTTTTAGAACCTTCCAGGACATTCTTGGCATATTTTTAGCTCATAGCAATGTCATCAAGAATTCCACTGATACCTAGAATCTTCTAGAACCTTGTCATTAGTAATCACTTGGCAATCAGGAAAAGTATTTAAGGGAAAGCAATCCCTCATCAATAAATCATCCCTTCTATCAGTTACACTTCTCCCTTATTGATTAGCAGTTGATCACTGCACCTGCCTTCAACAGTACATCTCAGACCTGCCATCAAGGAGCTTTTCAGGGTAGTGCACAAGACACACAGAGGCCTTTGGAGACACTTGGAGCACCTAGGAAGCTAGAGAAGCAGGAGCTTTAACCATAGAGACATACTGACAAAGACACCAGCAGTTTAGACCCAGAGGTTATTGCACCCATCAGACACCTCACACACCTTGAGTTGTGTAGCTTCTCCCAGGAGTACCTCTACACCACCACAATGGTCTCAAACAATCACCAAGAGCCTGTAATTGCAAGATAGATTCTTATTTGGAATCTTTGAGTTTCAAAAGGAGTAATGCTGACTATAGTATATACTATAAGCCAGATAGAACAAATCCAGTTCTATTAGCTCTATATGTGGATGATCCTATTATAGCCACCAATAACCTAGAAACATTGGAAGAGACTGAATCCAGCCTATCTAAGGAGTTCAAGATGTCCAATCTAGGAGAACTTGGTTACTACTTAGGGACTAAGTTCTCCATAGACAGAAGTACCCATACTGTCACCCTAAGCCAGTCCAAGTATATTCAAGATATACTAAAGAAGTACCAAATGGAAGACTGTAAACTGGCAGCTACCCCAATGGAGACAAACCTTAACTTGGTCAAAACCTATTCAAATCCAGAGAGCTTGGTGCCATCTGAAAGCCCTGACTTTCCTTATCAATCTATGGTCGGCAGTCTGATGTATATTGTGCTTGGAACATGTCCAGATATCTCATATTCAGTGGGAGTTGTCAGCCAACATAGTCAGAACTATGGATCTGATCATATTGCAGCAGTTAAGCGGATTTTTAGATACCTAAAAGGAACTGCTGATATCTGCTTAAGATACACTTATAAGAACTCAGAACAGGATCTTGTGGGATATTCTGATGCTGATTGGGGACAAAATTTAGAAGATAGAAGATCCACCACAGGCTACACCTTTCTTTACTGTTAAGGAGCAATTTCATGGAACTCAAGAAAGCAACCAACCGTAGCACTTTCCACCACAGAGGCAGAGTATATGGCAGCCTGTGAAGCTACAAAAGAAGCAATGTGGTTAAGAAAGCTGTTTACAGATTTAGGCCTATGTCAAAAAATGCCTATTACTTTATTTCAAGATAATAATGGATGTATACAATTAGGTAGAAATCCAACTTTTCATGCTAGAACCAAGCACATAGATATTAGACATCATTTCATACGTGAAGCTATAGAGAATAACTTAGTTAGCTTGGTTTACTGTCCCACAGATGAAATGATTGCAGACATATTTACCAAACCATTAGCTAGAGACAAGTTTGAATATCTTAGGTCAAAATTAGGACTAGTCAGTATGAGCATTTAGCTGAGTGGGAGTGTTGTAAAAATTTGTATTTCCACCTAAATATTCATCTAACTTAGTCACTTAGATCATCACCTTCAAATCCTAGAGAACACTGACCAAATTCCTTGTTGGGATTTACTTAGAATATTTTCACCAAAATACCAGGTACCCAGAACATGAAAATTCTCAAGTTGTCCAAGCAGCCCCAAACTTTGCACACATGCTCCTGGGACCTTCCTTAACCTATTCTATGTGTTTGTAATGCCAAGACTAGGTAAAAGTATAAATACTACTTTTACATTCAATAAATCATTAAGTGAAAACCACATAATCTACTTGTTCTCCAAATCACTTCCAATATCTCCAAGACTTACAACATGTTAAGTGCTCTGCCAAGGGTGGCATGGCATTGTTGTGGTCTTAGTGAACTTTACCACTTTTTGAATGGATCTACCTGACCAATAAATCCAATTGCCTTACATGGCAAACAACTTAATGGGGTTTTGACAGCCTCTTTGCAAGCATCTGACAGCATTATTATGGCAGCATGGTGGCCTACCGCTAGTTCTGTATAGTGCTACCCCACCACTTTACCAAATGGTATTTTGTTTTTCTACCTACCCTTGCACAAATCATATATTCCTCTGCAGATTCACCCCTCTTCATTTGCTTACCCACTACTACCTTGGGTATTCCACATGTAGTTTGATTCAAAAGATGCTATGGCCTCCTGCTTACTATCCTCTACAAACATTCACACCCTTTGCAATTGACATACCTCTATCACCCAACTTTATTGCTTTTTAGTGTGATATATGCAAAGTTGCCATATACCTTGTATTGCTGGTAACATTTGTATCTTGCAAACATCTGCTTGGTTGCCACTACTTCTACCATGAATGCCTCCTAAACATATGCAAAGAACCATTTAGTATTTAGCCAATATATTCCTTCTCCCTGCTGGACTCTAGTCCACCTTGTAGGTGTGTTCTGGCTCTTGTTTGTGTAAGTTCTGTATTGAATGGTGTAGAAATTGGCTTGTGACCAAGATGAATCTGTGATTCCTTAGAAGTGTTTTCCTAATAAAAATTAGCTGCTTGTTGCACCCAACACAACTTTGCATTACTTCACTGATTACCCTTGCATGGGGGCTGCTTAGCTTCTTAATTCCATAGGTATAGGTGTCTCCATGTGCACATCTGTCCTCAGTATTTTCAGACTGTTCCTGGCTGTCCTCCATGCACCAACCCATCACATCCATGACAGATTTGAAGGTAATCTTCCTGATGGGATTGGGATATGGTAGTACTTGCAACTTGACTTGTCTTCCTAGTACTCCACACATCTGCTCCATAGGCAACTCCCAATAGGTGACACAAGGTTCAGCATTGTCAACACACTAAGCAAGATGGAGTAGTGAATGGATACAGTAGCAGCAGAGATCTATATGCTCAGCTTTATGCTTGTAGCATAGCCACTTAATTCCTGTCACAAACTCTTTGCACAAAAGCTGTAGATGTGTCAGGTTGGCATTGGTGATCCACTTTTGGATAAATACTCCTATAATGTCCACATATGACTCCCAATACTTTCAATGTACTCTTGGTAGAAGTGACTTCAGAAGGCCACTTGACTAAACACATATCCAGGTCATCCAGTCCTTGCACTTGTATTGTTGTATATGTGTATGAATGTTGATGGGAGCCCATGAGAAGTACTTAGGGTAGCAGATACTTTGTAATATCTTGCCAACTCTTTCAGATTTCTCCAATATCTCAAAGGGCACATTTAGCTTGAAATGCCCCATGTACAACTTGGTCATCAGTATAGGGATATTGCTGAAAAGCAAGTGCATTGCTCCCAGTGGAAAGCTTTTGGTCCAACAGATACCCTCTATCTTAAATATCTCCTGTTTCTAATTGATTACATATTCCAGCCAATGGCTGATAGCTTGCCAACTTTGCTGCAATTGCATGCTGACATCTGTACAGTCTCTCTGCAGAGAGATGATGTTCTTAGTGTTAATGTTTGGGTAATAATAATGAGTGTGAGTTATAGAGTAAGTCACCTGGTTCTCACACATTTGACAGCAATATCATTCATTGTGCCCTGAAAAGCTGGCTATCTTGCTACTGGCTGGGGTATCTCCAATGCATATTATAATATCACCTTTTGCATGATGGCCATTAACTGTTATCCTGCTGGAAAGCATACACAGCTCATCCATTAATGGGTTCAGGTGGCTATCCAGGTTGAGCAGTGACTTAGACCCAGATCCTAGTGAGACTACCAATAGATTTTTGCTCTGATACCATAAGATAGGAAGCAGATTCAGATTGATGAGAATCAGCAGCCAGCAGGATTGGTGGGTAAAGTAATTGTTTAATCAGGATCCAGCAAGTGCCAAGGAAAAGGCATGGTCATACATATCTGCAAAGTAGCCCTTGCTTCTCAGCTGTTTGTAAGGTTTGCAATAATATATACATGATATGTTTGTGCCTGATTGATACTAAGTGCAGTACTTTATAGCTACACAATATTACTCAGACTGTATGAGCTTCTTTAGATGGGGTATTACTGGAATATATCCAGAGTGAAAACAGTGTGTTCCCTTGATGGTGTTGGATTTGTGACAAGTAGATCACCTTGCAATGGTGGCATTTTCTGATGTGAGCACCATGCAACTGCTAACACATGCTGGTATCAGGATGGCCTCTGGGCCATGTGTTGCCAGCCACATGGTGATTTTCCATTTATACCATGTACCTGGTGAGTTGAACCCCAAGATGGTTTGGCAAGAAGTAGTAGTAGATCCTCAAAGTCCCCATTGCTGCCATTGGTAGAAACATGCCACTTCTCTAGCCACAACATTACATCATTCACCAGTAGATGGATTACTGGGCTCCCTTGACTCCATAAAGTAGACTTGTTCTGTTGGATCATGCCACATTCAGCCATAAGTGCCAAATGATGCCATAGTGTGCCAGGGAGGCCAAGTGAGCCTATACTTGGCCACTGAGTGTGAAACATAGCTCTGCATCTTCAGGCAAAGCAGCCCCTGTGTTTCACCCATTGTGTTGGAGAAAATCCATTTTTTGATCTTTTTTTTTAGGTCAATGTTGTACAGTATGTGTAAGAGCACAGAAGAACTGTAGACATGCATCAGGTACTCAATGCCCATGTCACTCTGAATCTAGCTCCTGTGGCTTGTAACATGTCACAAAAATGCATGGCACTATCTTGGTCCACTGGTACTATCTGGCGCTTGAATGTTTAAGTTAGATCAGTTTTTAGTCAAATCAATTAGCTATATGCTAGGTTATCAGTAAATCAGTATTATCTATCATATCAGTAACATTAGTCAGCAAATGAATCAGCAGATCCTTATAAGACAGAAATAGATATACTAAGTAGGATCTTATTGGGTGATGATGATGCAATCAAATGAGTCATTAGCCACAGCCTACATTAGGAAATACAATTAGTCAGCAATTGATCTGGCAAAATGTATATAAGGAGCTGCTGGAACCTCAATAAAGATCAGTTCAAGTTTTAGTGAATACAATACTAGCTAAACTCCCTATTCCTCTACAACTCTTGTACCAAGACTTGTAACATTGGTAGCAGCAATAACCAGAAACCTCCCTCCTGAAGAAAGAAGAAACCACCCTCAAGATGTCGGACAATCAAGAATGGAAGAATGCCATGCAGCAAATCCTGGCCCAACAGCAACAATTACTCCAGATCCTCAGCCAACAGCAACAAGGATTGACTACCATGGCTCAGAGCCAGCAAAGCCCTGTCAAGAGCAACTTTAGTGTGAAGGTCAACCAGTACCATGGCAGAGTCAATGAAAACCTGGGAGCTTGGCTCTTTCAGATTGAAGAAGCTTTTAAAGCTAAAGGAATTGCTCCAGAAAGCAAATTGCATTATGCAGCTTCTTACCTGGCATATGCAGCTTTACAGTGGTACCACAACAAGATCAGGTCAGCCACTATGATGTGATGCTCTACTATCTCTACCTGGGATGAGTTTGTGTTGGAAATTCAGGATGCTTTTGAACCTTTACACCAGCAGATACTACTAAGAAGGAAGTTAGAGACACTCAGACAGAAAGGAATGGTTCAAGAATACATCTATGAGTACAGATGTCTACTTGGACAAATTGAAAGAATGGACCCCCTGGATCAAGTTGAATACTTTATTGATGGGTTGAAAGAAAGAACTTGCAAGGAAGTGAATTATCAAAGACCTCAGACTATTGAAGGAGCCATCAAAATTGCCATTGACTATGCCTCAGTTATGTTTGGAGTTGGGAAGTCTACAGTTACTAATCAGAAAGGCTACAATCATCATGATAGAAGACAGTCAGAAGCAGTACCAATGGAAATAGATGCTATGCAGAAGAACCCCACCTCAGAAGAATGCAGGAAGAAAGGACTTTGTTTCAATTGCCACCAGCAAGGACACATCTCAAAGTACTGCCCCCAGAGAAGAAATGGACACCTGCCAACAAAAACCTTCAACCATATTGAGTCCCATGAACACAGTAATGTGGAGGATGAGCTTGAAGAAGACTTGGAACTCACCTTCCATATGACAGAAGAGTACTTGTCTCAAATGACCTCAAACTCAGGGAAGTTATTATACTTAAATGGAGTAATCAATAGAGTACCTGCCAAAATCATGATTGACTCAAGAGCATCACATGAATACATGTCAGAACAATTTGCCTTGCAAGCTGGAATCAACTTGGAACCTACCAAATCAACTTCAGTCTCCACGGCTGATGGGAACTCTCACATATTTAACGGTATTACCCAGCCAGTAAGAATGAAGATCAATCACTATGAAGAAGATCTACAGGCTTATATATTTGGGAACTGCAAGTTTGACCTTGTACTTGGAAAAACCTGGCTATTTTGTTGTAATCCATCAATTAACTGGAGAACCCATGCTACTCAGATCCAAAAGGACAACAAGACCTATGAGCTACTACCTGCCAGGCTAGATTTCAACTTGGTCAATTCAGTGTGTGTGAGACAAGTGAACTTAGCAAGACCCATTTCTGTAGAGCACTTAGAAAAGGTACCCAGATGTTCCTCATGGCGGTATTACAGGAAGATTCCTCTACCCCAGCACCCCAGCAGGTCCAGACTCTCTTGAAGAAATATTCAGACATGTTTCCAGATGAGCTTGTAAGCCTACCACCAGTCAGAGACATGGATCATGCCATTGACACAGGAGATAGCCCTCCAGTAAGCAAGACACCTTACAGAATGAGTCCATTGGAATTGAAGGAAATGGAGAGACAAATTGATCAGCTTTTGAAGCAAGGATACATCAGGCCCAGCAAGTCACCCTGGGGAGCACCAGTGCTTTTTTTGAAAAAGAAGGATGGAACACTTCGGATATGCATTGACTACAGAGCCCTGAACTCAGTTACTGTCAAGATTAAGTACCCCATACCTTGGATTGATGAGCTTTTGGATCAACTTAATGGAGCCACTATTTTCAGCAAGATTGACCTCATGTCAGGATACAACCAGATTAGGGTGAAACCAGAAGATATCCCTAAGACAGCATTCAGGACCACATATGGACATTACAAGTACTTAGTCATGAGTTTAGGCCTCACTAATGCCCCTGCAACATTCATGAAGCTGATGCAGACTGTCTTTCAGGAGTACTTAGACAAGTTTATGATAATCTACCTAGATGACATATTGATATACAGCAAGACAGAAGAGGATCACTTGGTACACATTGAAAAGGTCTTGAAGAAACAAAGAGAGAACAAGCTATATGGCAAGCTAGCCAAGTGTGAATTCTTCAAGGAACACGTTGAATATCTGGGACACATAGTGACTAGCACAGGAGTAACCCTAGACCCCAAGAAGGTTGAAGTTATCAAGAATTTGAAGCAGCCCATAGCATATCAGAACTCAGATCATTCCTTAGAATGGCATCCTATTATCAGAGATTTGTCAAGTCCTTTGCAAGCATTGCAGCCCCTTTAACTGATATCCTCAAGAAAGACAACACCTACAAGTGGGATATAGCCTGTGAGACTGCATTTCAGACGCTCAAGAATGAACTCAATAAGCTGCCAAACTTAAGAATACCTAACTTCAGAAAAGAGTTTACCCTGTGCGCAGATGCTTCAGATTATGCAATTGATGGAGTACTAAGCCAAGAACACAAGGGAAAGAACTACGCAGTTGCCTTTGAGTCCAAGAAACTGAACTCAGCAGAACAAAACTATCCTGGGCATGAGAAGGAGAAGCTGGCTATAATACACTGCCTGAAGACATGGAGATGCTATATTGAAGGAGGCAAATGTACTGTAAAGACTGATCATGCCTCACTGAAGTATATACTTATTCAGAAGGTTCTATCAAGAACAATGACAAGGTTGAGTGAATACATTCAGAAATTTGACTTGGAGATTGTCTACTGCACTAGGAAAAACAAAACGGTTGTTGATGCCTTATCAAGACTAAAACAAGTGGCACAACTCAGCTTGGTGCATGAATCAAATTGGCCTAGCTTATTACCACAATACTTGGAGGACCAAGCCATTCCTAATGAGGTGGATGAAGAGATAAAGATGATAATCCGAGATGAAGCCAGCATATTTGTTGTACAGGATGAAACACTCTACCAAATTGTTGATGGAAGCCCTATTGCCTATTGTCCATATGTTGCTTGCCTGGATTTAATACATAAGCTACACAATGGATATGGACGTCTAGGGATTGAAGTAACCTATAGCCTTGTGAAAGCCAGAGCATGGTGGCCCAGAATGAAACAAGATATTGAGAAGCTAGTGAAAACATGCCCAAACTGCCAAATTAATCAAGGCCAGCCGCAAAGAATTGCCAAACCCTTCCCTTTGCAGCCTGTAAGACCATTTGAGAGATGGGGAATTGACTTTATTGGAAGACTGCCAACCACCAGGAATTGCAACCGTTGGATCCTAGTAGCAATTAACCATGCCACTAAATGGCCAGTTCCTAAAGCTGCACCAATAGCCAGTGAACAGGAAGTTTTAAGTCTCATTTACCATGAGATCCTGATGAAGTTTGGATGCCCTGTGGAGATCTTATCTGATGGAGGAGCAAACTTTATGGCAAAGACATTAGAGGCTTACCTGGAAAGGCAGCAGATTAAACACTTGAAAACCTTGGCATATCACCCCAGAACTAATGCAGTCATTGAACGCTTTAATGGATTATTTAGAAAAATGCTGACCAAGTATGCAAATGGAGCTGTCAGTAGATGGGATGAGTATATAGATCAAGCACTTTTTGCCTGCAGAGTTAGAGTGCACAACACTACCCAACAATCACCATTTTACTTAATGTATGGATGTGAACCAAGGATTCCAGGAGATCTCACACAACCTAAGCTTACAGATGCCTTAGAAGATGAACTTAGTCAGCCCAGTAGACACCAGCAATTGGAACAAAGACAACAAGAGGCACAGGCCTATGTATCTTAAAGTGCAGAAAAGATGAAGCAGAGATTTGATAAGACTATAGCACCAGAAGCATTGACAGTTGGGAACTTTGCATTGCTAAGAAACAACACTTGGAAGAAGTTTGAGCCACAATGGGCAGGACCATTCAAGATCATCACAGAATGTCCATTTGCAACTTACCAACTAGTGGATAAACAAGGGAATATCTGGGAAGATTTAGTTCATAGAGACAAACTCAAGCTTGCAAGACTTGCTGACAATACTGAACCATCAAGATCATGGTATCACAAGAAAAGAGATTCAGGAGAACCCTCTCAACTTTAGTGGGGGAGAATGTTATGATCTGCTGCTTGAATGGTCAAGTTAGATCAGTTTTTAGTCAAATCAATTAGTTATATGTTAGGTTTTCAGTATATCAGTATTATCTATCATATCAGTAACATTAGTCAGCAAATGAATCAGCAGATCCTTATAGGACAGAAATAGATATACAAAGTAGGATCTTATTGGGTGATGATGATGCAATCAAATGAGCCATCAGCCACAACCTACATTAGGAAATACAATTAGTCAGCAATTGATCTGGCAAAATGTATATAAGGAGCTGCTGGAACCTCAATAAAGATTAGTTCAAGTTTTAGTGAATACAATACTAGCTAAACTCCCTATTACTCTACAACTCTTATACTAAGACTTGTAACAATGGAATAAAACCAAAATAAGAGTAGTTAATTAATAGGGATATGAATAGTATGTATGCAAGCTCAACATTCCATGGGTGGGACCACAACCGCACTATACTGTTGCCCAAAATACTATTGACATAGTTCATTTGATATTGATATGTAAGTGCAACTTAGAACAATACAACTGTCAGGGCAATATGAGCCAGATATTAATTTAATGAAGTGATCATCTGAAGCAATTTCTACTCTCAGCACATATGCAGCATTTGCAATCAAATGTTGACATTGTAGGAATATTTATCTGGATATGGATCAGCAATGCAAGTTCAGCACATCTGCAGCATTTATCAAATGAACTGGTGACAGGAATGGAGTTACTAAACAATGCAGATAAAGCTGAGCTTGCAAATGTTACAAGTCTTGGTATAAGAGTTGTAAAGGATTAGGGAGTTTAACTAGTATTGTATTCACTAAAACTTGAGCTGATCTTTATTGAGGTTTCAGCAGCTCCTTATATACATTTAGCCAGATCAATTGCTGCCTGATTGTATTTCTTATTTTAGGCTGTGGCTGATAGCTCCTTTGATTGCAACATCATCACTCAATAGGATCCCACGTAATATAACTATTTCTGACTGATAAGGATCTGCTGGTTCATTTGCTGACTAATGCTACTGATGTGATAGATAATACTGATATACTGATAAGCCAAACATAACCCTATTTGATTTGACTAATAACTGATTTAACTTAAACATTCAAGCAGAAGATTGTAACATTCTCCGCTACTAATGTTGAGAGGGCTCTCCTGAATCTCTTTTCTTGTGGTATTAATATCATGATGGTTCAGTATTATCAGCAAGTCTTGCAAGCTCAAGTCTGTCCCTATGCACTAAGTCTTCCCTGATATTGTCTTGTTTGTCCACTAGTTGGTAAGTTGCAAATGGGCATTCTCTAATGAGCTTGAATGTTCCTGTCCATTGTGGCTCAAACTTCTTCCAAGTGTTGTTTTGGTTGCTTGGTTTTTACACTCATCCCATATACTGACAACTCCATATGCATACTTGGTCGGCATTTTTCCAAATAATTTATTAAACCGCTCAGTGAGTGCATCAGTTCCAGGGGAATATGCCAAGGTTTTCAAATGTTTGATCTGTTGCATTTCCTGGTAAGCTTCCAATGTCTTTGCCATAAAGCTTGCACCTCTTTCTGATAGAATCTCCATTGGGGATGAAACTTCATATGGATCTCATGATAGATGAAACTTGCAACTTCTTGTGCACTGGCTATAGGTACAGCTTTAGCCACTAGCCAATTAGTGGCATGGTCAAATGCTATTTGGATCCAACTGTTGCATTTCCTGGCAATTGGCAGTCCTCCAATAAAGTCAATTTGCCATCTTTCAAATGGTCTTACAGGCTCCAAGGGAAAGAGTTCAGCAATCCTCAGTGGTTGGCCTTGATTGATTTGGCAATTTGGGCATATTTTCACTAGCTTTTCAATGTCATATTTCATTCTGGGCCACAGTGCTCTGTCTTTCACAACACTGTAGGTTCCTTCAATTCCAAGATGTCCATAACCATTGTGTAGCTTACTTATTAAATCTAGGCAAAAAACATAAGGGTAATAGGCATTAGGGCTTACATCAACTTTTTGGTAGAGTGTTTCACCCTATACTACAAATTTGCTGGCTTCATCCTAGATTATCTTCTTGATGTCTTCATCCCCCCCAATAGGAATGGCTTGGTCCTCCAAGTACTTTGATAATAGGCTAGGCAAATCTGATTCATGCACCAAGTTGAGTTGTACAACTTGTTCTAATCTTGATAAGGCGTCAGCAACCATGTTGTTTTTTCCAGGGTAGTAGACATTCTCCAAACTAAATTGCTGAATGTATTCACTCCATCTTGTCATTCCTATAGAGAGTACCTTATGAGTAAATATATACTTGGGGGAGGCATGATCAGTCTTCACAGTGCATTTGACTCCTTCAATATAGCATCTCCATGTCTTCAAACAGTGTATTATAGCAAGCATCTCCTTCTCATGGACTGGATAGTTTTGTTCTGCTGAGTTCAGTTTCTTGGATTCAGAGGCAACAGGGTAGTCCTTTCCCTGGAGTTCTTGGCTCAGCACTCCACCAATTGCATATTCTGAAGCATCTGTGCTCAGAGTAAATTTTTTCTGAAGTTAGGTGTTGTTAAGCTTGGTAGGTTAGGGAGTACATTCTTGAGTGTCTGGATGGCAGTCTTATAAGCAATGTCCCACTTGTAGGTATTGTCTTTCTTGAGGATATCAGCTAAAGGGGCTGCAATACTTGCAAATAACTTGATAAATCTCCAGTAATAGAAAACCATTCCAAGGAATGATCTGATCTCTGCTATGCTATGGGGCTGCTTCAGATTCCTCATAACTTCAACCTTCTTGGGGTCTAGGGTCACACCTGTGCTAGTCACTATCTGTCCCAGATATTCAACATGTTCCTTGAAGAATTCACACTTGGGTAGCTTGCCATAAAGCTTGTTCTCTCTTAGCTTCTTCATGACCTTTTCAATGTGCACCAAGTGATCCTCTTCTGTCTTGCTGTATATCAATATATCATCTAGGTAGATCATAAACTTGTCTAAGTACTCCTGGAAGACAGTCTGCATCAGGGTCATGAATGTTGCAGGGGCATTAGTGAGGCCAAAACTCATGACTAAGTACTTGTAGTGCCCATATCTGGTCCTGAATGCTGTCTTGGGGATGTCTTCTAGCTTCACCCTAATCTGGTTGTATCCTGACATGGGAGCAATCTTGCTGAAAATAGTGGTTACATTGAGTTGGCCCAATAGCTCATCAATCCAAGGTATGGGGTACTTATTCTTCACAGGAACTGAGTTGAGGGCTCTGAAGTCAATGCACATCCTAAGTGCTCCATCCTTCTTCTTCACAAAAAGTACTGGTGCTCCCCAAGATGACTTGCTGGGTCTGATATATCCTTGCTCCAGTAACTGATCTATTTGTCTCTTCATCTCTTCCAACTCCAACAGACTGTTGAAATATTGGACTATTTGGTATCATTCAGCAGCTAAAAATTTACTTAACAATTCTAGGCTAGTCTTAGTCACTGTAGGACTCATTTACTGCCTTAACTTTGCCACTTTCTCCAGATATATGATCTTATGATTATTCCCCTATAGTCAGGATCAAATTAGCACTATTACCAAACATTATGTACTAACCCTGAAACTGTTACAGAATGCTCCTGAATATTGAGAAACCCTCCCTACTTAGTGTTACAGCTGTATTACTTCTACAAAGGTATAAATACTGAGCTTCTTTATGAATAAACAACAGTTCAACTATTATCACTATTTCTTGATAAGTTCCTTACATCCAAATCACTTCTTAAATTGCAACAGGTTATGAGCCCCAATTGCCTTAATCTATTCAAAAGATGACTTCTACCAGCAAACAAAGCAAAACCAACATCTTCCCTGTAAAGGAGAGGTTTGATGAGAAGAACTACAGACTTTGGAGAATCAAGATGCAGATACACCTTGAGGAAAGAAAGCTTTGGAACATAGTAACAGGAAAGGAAGTTGAGCCCAAAGGAACAGCAGAAGATGTGGAGAAGTTTCAAGAGAAGGAGAGAAAGGCCTTCAATGCAATATGCATCAATGTGCAAGACTCCTTCATTGGACAAATCCATGCCTCAAATACTGCCAAAGCAGCATGGGAATCCTTAGAGAAGATCTTTAGAGCAAAGTCAGTATCAAGCAAGCTTTATTTGAAACGAAAGTTCTTCAACATGAGAAAAAAGCCAGATGATGACATGCCACTACTCATTACCAGAATGGAGACACTTGCAGAAGAACTTTACAGTATTAATGCTGGTGTAGATGATGAAGAAAAGATACTCTGTCTGCTTTGCAGCCTACCAGACAAGTATGAGCCACTCATACTTTCTTTTGAAAGCAGAGAAGACAACTTGACTTTAGACTATGTCAAAGAACGACTTCTCCATGAAGAACTCAGACGTAATGATCAAGCAGAGAAAATTGAAGATAATGCTTTATTCAGTTCAGAAAGGCATATAGAAAAGAAGGGAAAGCAACAAAACCAAAGAAAACCTGGCTGCTCTAACTACTGTAAGAAGCCAGGACACTGGGCAAGAGAATGCAAGAAGAAACAAGCAGACAAAAAACAGAAACTAGAGCAGGCAAACCATATAACTACTGATGAACAGCTATTTGTCACTGTACAAGAGAGTGCAAGTAACCAAAGTAATGAATGGTATATTGACTCTGGAGCATCACAGCATATTTGTGGTATAAAGGATTGGTTCAGCAACTTAAAGACTATTCCCGTAAGAAAGGTTTATCTGGGAGATAACTCTGCATTGGAAGCTACCGCCAGTGGGTCTATACAACTAAATATGAGTGATAACTCAGGGGCAACAATAGCAAAACTGACTGACGTACTCTATGTACCTGGAATAGCTAAGAACCTACTCTCAGTCAGTAAAGCAACTACTCAGGGACTGAAATTCGTTTTTACTGGGCTGAGCTGCTCAATATTGAGTGAAAATGGACAAAAATTAGCTTTGGGAATCAGAGATCATAATATTTACAAGTTACAATGCAAGATCATTGTACCTGAGTAGGTCAACATTGCTGAAACTGATGAAACCAACTGGGAGACATGGCATAGGAGGCTAGGACACATAGGGGAACAGAAAATGAGCCAATTGGTGAAAAATCAGCTTGTTTTGGGCCTAAAATACTCAATTCCAATCAAATTGAATGTTTGTAAGGGATGTTCATATGGCAAACAAGCTAGGCAACGTTTCAAGAGCTCAGAAGGCATCAATACCACCAAAATATTGGCTATTGTACACTCAGACATATGTGGCCCCATGAGAACACTGTCCTTTGGAGCCAAGAGATACTTTATGACGTTTATTGATGACAAGACAAAATATACATGGGTGTACTTCCTCAAAACAAAGGATGAAGCTTTAGAGACGTTTAAGCACTTCAAGAACATGGCAGAAACACAAACTGGGTGTAAATTGAAGGTACTACAAAGTGACAATGGAGGAGAATACTGCTCAAAGGAGTTTGCAAAATACTGCTTGTCTACTGGCATACTTCAACAGACCACAGTTCCTCATACTCCACAGCAAAATGGAGTAGCAGAACGTGCAAATAGAACAATAGTAGAGATGGGAAGATCTTTGCTACATGATAAGGGAATGGACTACAAGTTTTGGGCTGAATCTGTTGCTACCACTGTACACATCAAGAACAGATGCCCAACAACAGCACTACGTGATTCTACACCCTTTGAAGCATATACAGGCAAAAAACCAGATCTCCAGCACCTTAGGATCTTTGGCAGTGATGTTTTTTATCACATCCCTGACAAAAAACGCTCAAAGTTGGAACCAAAGAGTAGAAAAGGGATCTTTCTTGGGTATTGTGAAGATACTAAAGGGTATAGAGTGTATGATGGCGAAATTCAGAAGCTGATCAAGAGCAGGGACGTTGTATTTGAGGAAAATTTGGATCAGAATGCCACAGAAATCATTGGCCAGCTGCCTGATGATGCAATCAACACAAATGAAGAAGATACGTACCAAATCCAGCCAGAGATGGAAGATACTTCTATCAGTTCCAGATCAGAACAGATTATCCCAGTTAGGAGATCTGCCAGAATAATAAATGCCGCTGGATCCTGGTGGCAGACATCCAATGATCATGAAGAAGCTTATCTTGCCTTATGTGCCGAACCTCAGAATCTGGAACAGGCAATGCAAGGTCCAGATGCTACTAAGTGGCCACAAGCCATGCAGGAGGAGTACCAATCACTGATCAAGGCAAAAACGTGGGAACTGGTAGATTTACCAAATGGGAGAAAGCCAATAGGATGTAGATGGGTCTACAAGATCAAGATATCCTCAAATGGTGCCGTTGATAAGTACAAGGCTAGATTGGTAGCTAAAGGCTATTCCCAGATCCAGGGACTAGACTTTAAGGAAACATTTGCTCCGGTTGCCAAGTTTAACTCCATTGGGACAGTTCTAGCCCTGGCAGCTGTACACAGTCTAGATTTACACCAAATGGACGTCAAAACAGTCTTTCTAAATGGGGATTTGCAAGAAACTATATATAAGGAGCAACCAGAAGGTTTTACCAATCCAAAAAGCCCCCATAAGGTGTGCAAACTTAGAAAATTGTTGTATGGGCTTAAGCAGGCACCCAGAGCATGGTATAACAAGATTGACACATATCTAGAGGAAATTGGGATCTCTCGTAGCACTGCAGATCACAGTATAAATGTGAAACAGCTCAAAAAAGGGTGTGATCATCCTAGTTCTTTATGTGGATGACCTAATTATAGCTACAAGTGATCAAGAGGCACTTAAACAGACAAAATCAGATCTCTTCAGCAAGTTTGAGATGAAAGATCTTGGAAAATTGAGCTATTTTCTTGGAATTGAGGTCAAATTTGACATACCTACGCAGAAAATTGTGCTGAATCAGTCTAAGTACATCAGGGACATCCTTAGACGCTTCAAAATGGAAAATTGCAAACCTGCAGCAACTCCTATGGACAATAACCTGAAATTAAGCAAATCTCAGCCAGTTATAGATGAAAACGGCTCAAATATGGACCAAAACTTTTGCTATCAATCAATGGTTGGTAGCCTAATGTACTTGATGGTGTCAACACGTCCAGATATTGCAGTAGCAGTTGGAATAGTCAGTCAATTCATGCAGAATTATGGATCAGATCAAATTGCAGCAGTTAAGCGGATTTTCAGATATCTACAAGGTACCATAAATATGGTACTGGAATACTCTGGAGCAGCAAATAGGCAAAAATTTGATGGTTATAGTGATTCAGATTGGGGTAGGGATTTGATTGACAGACGCTCTACCACAGGCTATGTATTTCTTTATGCTGGTGCAGCTATTACTTGGAATTGCAAGAAACAACCAACTGTGGCACTATCTACAACTGAAGCCGATTATATGGCTGCATGTCAAGCAACTAAGGAGGCTATATGGCTACAAAAATTATTCAAAGACTTAGGTTTTAATTCAGGTGAACCAACATGTATTTACAAGGATAATCAAAGTTGTATTTCATTAGCTAGAAATCCTACTAATCATGCCAGAACTAAGCACATTGATATACAGCATCACTTTGTGAGGGAAGCTGTAGAAAATAACTTAGTAGAGCTGGTTTACTGCCCAACTGACAAAATGGTGGCAGACATATTGAGAAAACCACTAGCTAGGCCACAGTTTGAGATCCTTAGAGAGAAATTGGGATTAAGAAATTATTTAGTTGAGGGGGAGTGTTGAAATATTGGACTATTTGGTATCATTCAGCAGCTAAAAATTTACTTAACAATTCTAGGCTAGTCTTAGTCACTGTAGGACTCATTTACTGCCTTAACTTTGCCACTTTCTCCAGATATATGATCTTATGATTATTCCCCTATAGTCAGGATCAAATTAGCACTATTACCAAACATTATGTACTAACCCTGAAACTGTTACAGAATGCTCCTGAATATTGAGAAACCCTCCCTACTTAGTGTTGCAGCTGTATTACTTCTACAAAGGTATAAATACTGAGCTTCTTTATGAATAAACAACAGTTCAACTATTATCACTATTTCTTGATAAGTTCCTTATATCCAAATCACTTTTTAAATTGCAACACAGACTCATTCTGTAAGGTGTCTTACTCACTGGAGGGATATCTTGTGTTTCAATGGCATGATCCATGTCTCTGGCTGGTAGCAGGCCTACAAGCTCATCTGGAAATACTACTGAATATTCCCTTAAAAGAGTCTTGACCTTGTGGGGTACTAGAGTAGAGGAATCCTACTGTAATACTGCTATGAGGAACATCTGTATGCCTTTTCTTAGTGCTCTACAGAATTGTGTCTTGCTAAGCTCACCTGTTTAACACACACTGGAATTGACCAAGGTAAAATCCAGTCTGGCAGGTAATAGCTCATAGGTCTTGTTGTCCTTCTAGATTTGAGCAGCAGGGGTTTTCCAGTTGATTGATGGATTACAACAAAATAGCCAGGTTTTCCCAAGTACAAGGTCAAACTTGCAGGTCCCAAATATATAGGCCTATAGACCTTCTTCATAGTGATTGATCCTCATCCTTACTGGCTGAGTAATACAGTTGATTATGTGAGAGTTCCCATCAGCTGTTGAGACTGAAGTTGATTTGGTGGGTTCTGAGCTGATTCCAGCTTTCAAAGCAAATTGCTTGGATATGTACTCATGCAATGCTCCTGAGTCTATCAGGATCTTGGCAGGTACTCCATTGATTACTCCATTCAAGCATAATAGCTTTCCTGAGTTTGAGGTCATCTGTGATATGTATTCTTCTGTCATATGAAAGGTGAGTTCTGAGTCTTCTTCAAGTCCATCTTCCATGTTACTTTGCTCCAGGGCATCAATATGGTTAAAGGTTCTTGATGGCTGTTGTCAATTTCTTCTCTGACGGCAGTACTCTGCAATATGTCCCTGCTGGTGGAAATTGGAGCAAAGTCCTATTATCTTACATACTTCTGAGGTAGGATTATTCTGCAAAGCATTTATTTCCATTGGCACTGCTTCTGATTGTCTTCTTTCATAATGATTGTAGCCTATCTGATTAGTCATTGTGGGCTTCCCAACTCCAAACATAGCTGAGTCATAAGACTTGTACGGTTGGATGGTACCACATGGTGCCAGCCTGATTACAGTGCCGGATCAATCTTGCCCCATCTGGCACTATAATTTCTACCATAATGCCAGTGGTAGGATATAGTTGCTGGCAATTTTACGCAATCTTACTTATGTTGCTCAGAGTGGTGCTTTCCTTGCTTTTATTACTCTTCATAGTGCTCCAGACACATTTCTCTTAGTGGATGTCATCTTGTATGAATATACTGTGAATTGGTAAGTATCTTAACTACTTTACCTATTCTGCTGTTTTCTTGTATATATGACTTTCCTCTGTATTTACCTGCCAATATGCTGAATCTCTTCAGATGTCTAAATGTATGCTCTACCCTCACTCTGAAATGATTAAATATTTCATTGTAGAGCTTCTGCTTCCTGCTAGGCACACCATTCATTGGCTTCCTATAAGCTGTAATACATCCTAATCTCTGACAATCCTCTCCTATATAAGATAAGTCTGCCATACATTTCTCTGCTCTACTGAATTCTGGATGACTCTCTACCCAGAGTGCTTTGTCATGCCTACTTCCAGCAAATGGCCCACTAAACCAGATGATTTTACCCTCAATGTCAGACAGTGCTTGAAACTTCACACAGTGTGCCTTGTACTTGCCAGAATAAAAGTGCCTCTGCTCTCTAGAAGGTCTGTTAATCCTGACTGGGAAGGTGTCCAAAATACTACTTATATGAAACCTGTTGCTTAACACTCTGGGATATGGAAGCCTATAGGAGCTTCTGAACCTAGTACTCCAAGCATACTCTAAGTCATTCATACCCTCTGCAAGATGGTTCTCCATTGCTGTCAGCTGGGAATGAAAGCTTCTAGGACTTTTGTTGCCATGGATGGTGACCTTGTAGGACAATAGCTCTTGTAATAGCAGAGAAGCTTAACAAGGGTTCTCCTTGTGTAGATTGGGGTAGACGGACCACAGAACTTGATATAGGTCTCCTCTGATGGGTCATAAGGATATCCAGTGGTGGTGATGGGATTGATGAGAGAAGACCATTCAGATGAATAAGTCACATTAAAATTGGTAACAATTGGGCTGAGATGAATTGATTTGATTTGGCACTATTAGCTTTATTTATCTGATTTTCCATGCATTATGATTAAATCTCCATCAATTGCCATGTATCCCATCATTATGATGCAAAAATCATCCTTGAACAATGACTGGGTATTTTTATTGATGATTTACTCACAAGTCAATAATCAGATAGGAAATCTGTAATTAATTTGATCTGATCCGTGTCAATGCAATCCAAGATGTATCATGCATAATATATGGAGAACTCAACAATCACATTAGTTTTTGTATACATTTCATATAAGACCAGGTTGATGCCAACACACCACTGTATAAGTATCCAAATCTGTCACTATGGTCCCTATACCAAGTCTCAACTCATATTTAGTTCAACCCAGACAAAACTCATCCCCTAGCTCTCAAGCACAGTCTGGACTGGAAAAGGCAATGTTGGATCTGTTTGAGTTCTTGCCAAAGGATTTCAGTAAGGCCCAAGTGTCTATAATGAGCCTTCATACAGATATTTGGGCACTATTCATTAATCTGGCAGAACTAAATACCTTGGAGAGCCAACAGAGATGGAAGAATCTGAGTAGAAAGCTGTGGCATGAGTTTTGCATCAAGATGTTAGCGGATGTATGTAGAAGATATACAACAAGACAAGTATTGAAGTCAAGAATGAGTTGAGTGTGAGGGGATCTGATGAGGAAGCCACGCTTGAACACTTTTGCACGCAATTTGCTCAGTACAGGCAGGATGTGTCTGTTTGTGCCTTGACTTTGGGAACCAAAGAGATTTTTAATGAGTTTTTGCCTCAAATGACTAATGCACTATGTGATATATTAGTAGAGCTAAGTGGCTTCTAAGAGCAATATACACAGGACTCATCTAGGCAACAGTTGCAAAGTATTAGACAGAGAGTAAGTAAATATGCTGAGGAGTCAGAAGGTGGGCCTCATGAGGAAGAATACAGACAATGAGCAACATTGTCTAGATTGTGCCAGCAAGCCTTGCTGGATTCCTTACCATCCCTTGCAACTTCAGAGCGCCGGCACACATCAGTCCAAACTACACCAACACCCTTCACAAGAGCACCTTGCATTGACTCAATGCATAATGTGTCAATGCATGTGCTTCAGAGCAAAACCACCAGAACCTACCAAACTGCTCAAAAAGACACAAGTCCATTGGAGCAGGCCAAGTTGCATCAACATGCAGCACCACATTGAACTCAGCTAAGGGTCATGCCAGCGCATTAAGTTGCATCTGCATGTGCCATTACACCTGACCATCAGCAAGTTTCTTTTGGTGAACTGACTGATGATGACCCCTATGAAGTGCCTCCACCACCGGAGCCTTTGGCAAGTAAAAGAACACATCAGCATGTAGCACTGCAGGCCAGCTCAGTTGCATCATCTGGAGCAATTCAGAGTGGCTATGCTGCAGCAATGCACTCATCAACTAAGAGGCAAAATACTGACTACAAATACACAAGTAGCCAAGAGTATAGTCAACAAGAAAGTAGTTTAGGTGTGCAAAGTGAATTACTACCAAATGCTTCAGTAGTAATCCCTGTGAGAAAAAAAGCCTATGAGAAGATGATACAAACACATTGAAATGCTACTATTTGTAATGATCTAAACAATGTATTTTTTTTGCAATCTGCATTGAGCCATTTCAAATCAGTGATCACTAAATTTTTGAAGCAAGCAATATCAAGGTTGTCTCACATTTGAGACAGGACCCCTATAAACAAACACCCTGCATATGTATACATCATCCGTGGCAATTTACCCAAGTAGACATCTATATTCATAGATGTACTCTTGGACCATTCCTTTCTGTCAGAGTATCTTCAACTTTCTTTTTAGTAGTGTCTGTTGGTGTGGGGGCTCAAGGGCATCCTGAATATCCAACACAAACTAATTCCAGGCAGAGATTGTAGAGCATCCCATCTTGGTGGCTGACCTGATCTTGTTGTGGTACTACTGTAAAGCTGCATCTGCCAGGTAAGAGGCTGCATAATGTAACTTGCTTTCTGAAGCAATTCCCTTTGCCTTAAAAGCTTCTTCAATCTGGAAGAGCCAAGTTCCCAGGCTTTCCTTGACTCTACCATGGTGCTGGTTGACCTTCACACTAAAGTTGCACTTGACAGGGTTTTGCTGGCTTTGAGCCATGGTAGTCAATCCTTGTTGCTGCTGGCTAAGGATCTGGAGTAACTGTTGCTACTGGGCCAGGATTTGATGCATAGCATTCTTTCATTCTTGATTTTTGGACTTCTTGAGGGAGGCTTCTACTTTCTTCAGGAGGAATGTTTCTGGTTATTGCTGCTATCAATGTTACAAGTCTTGGTATAAGAGTTGTAGAGGATTAGGGAGTTTAACTAGTATTGTATTCACTAAAACTTAAACTGATCTTTATTGAGATTCCGGCAACTCCTTATATACATTTTGCGAGGTCAATTATTGACTAATTGTATTTCCAAATGTAGGCTGTGGATGATGACTTGTTTGATTGCACCATCATCACCCAATAAGATCCTACTTACTATATCTATTTCTGTGTGATAAGGATCTGCTGATTCATTTGCTGACTAATGCCGCTGATTTGATAGACAATATTGATACACTGATATGCTAAACATATCACTAATTGATTTGACTAAAAACTGATCTAACTTAAACATTCAAGCAGCAGATCATAACCCATATATCCACCATCATTGTATCCATTCACAACTGCATCCTGCCTGATGCGCATCAAACATTGGACCATATTTCATACCTCAGAAGTTTCTTATGGCGCAGATATTTTGGGAGGTTGGAAGACAAGTTGCCAATATTGCTTTATGCCAATCTTATCAAGTGAATCACTTTCAAGTCTGGCATGTATGTTATGGGCTAGCATGTGGGGGAATGCCAGGAAGATTTGGTAGATATAGAGCAGACATGCGCACATGAAGACACCTATGCATTTGGCATTTAGCATTAAGCAGCTAAGCAGCCGCATAATATGGGTAATCCGGTAGGTAAAGCAAGGTTGGTAAAACACAACAATCAACTAGTACTTATTAAGATAACTTTATTGCAGTCTGCAGGATACTTCTGGAATACAAGCCAATTTCTATACCTTTCAAAACAGAATCCGTGCAAACAAGAATGCAGCTCATCTATACATGGGACTGGAATCCAGCAGTGAGAAGGAATAAATTGACTAAGCTTTAAGCATTATTTTGCAAATGCCTAACAAGTATTGATAATGCATTAGTGTCAATCTAGCATGTGCTTGCAAGAAGAATATGTTACCTGCAATACAAGGTATATTGCACCTCTGTAAGTTTTGCACTGACAGCCATAAAATTGAGGTATCAGCAGTGTATCAACTGCAGCTAATGTGCATTTATTTAACAGCTGGTTGGCAAGAAGTTGTGATTTTCGTTCATTTAGGCTATATGTGCAATATCCTTGTAAGTAGTGGATATGCAAATGAACAAGTGTGACTTCAAGGCACTATGAGTGAATTGCAGAAGGGAAGGTAGTAATATGAAAGAGCATTTGGTGAACTGGTATGGTGGCAGTGTACAGGGTTAGCAGTATCCATTGTACTGCTGTGGCAATGTCCTTTGAGGTCTGCAAAGTGGCTGTTAAATCATCATTAAGCTTATTGCTATATTTAGCAACAGCATGTGTAGCCTAATTATGTCTGCTCAGCTACATATAGACTACCCAGATTACCTGAATATTGTGTAAGCCTCACAAAAAAAACCATTCAAGCTCTGTCAAGCTTCTCACTGCATTTAGTGGTTTTGGGTTACAAGCTTTTACAACACTCTTACTCATCTAAATGTTCATTTTCACTAGTCATATTGCAGCTCAGGATATTTGAGTATGTCTCTAGCTAATGGTTTGTTAAGTATCTCAGCAATAATTTCATCTGTAAAACAGTAAGCTAAGCAAACTAAGTTATCTTTCTATAGCTTCACATGTGAATTGTTGTATAATATATAGGTGCATAGCTCCAGCATGAAAAGTTGGATTTTTACCTAATTGTGTATATCTTTAATTAACTTGAGATAAAATAAAAGTCATTTTGAACTAAAGCCTATATCTTTGAAAATCATTCTTAACCACATTACTTCATTTGTAGCATTGCCAACTGCCTTATACTCAGCTTCTTTGGTGGAAAGTGTGATGGCTAGTTGCTTAGCTGAGGGCCATAAGTTTCTCCCCTTGAGCAAACAAAGGTGTATCCTGTTAAAATTCTTCTGACTTCAAAATTTCATCCCTATGCAGCATCAAAGTATCCCACAAGATCATGCTTTGAGTCCTTATAGATGTATCTTGAGCATATGTGGGAAATTTAACTTTGCTATCTGATATCCACTTAAATCCTAAAATATGATCAAATCCATAGTTGTGACAATGCTGGCTGACAACTCCTACTAATATGAGTAATCTGGACATGTCTCAAACATAATGTTAATCAGAATGCTGACCAAATATTGGTAAAGTTACTCAGAGCTTTCAGATGGTGCCAAGCACTTTTGATTTGGTTGAGTATTGACCAAGCTAAGGCCTGTCTCCATTGGGGTGGCTGTCACCTGGAAGTCTTCCATTTGGTACTTGTTGAATATATCACAAATAAGCCTGGATTGGCTTAGACAAATAGTCTGGGTACTTTTGTCTGTGGTTAGCTTCATCTCTAATAAATGGCTGAGCTCTTCTAGATTGGGCATTTTTAACACTTTTGGTAGGCTGGATTCAACCTCTTCCATATTTCTTGGATGCAATTAAATGAGTCATTAGCCACAACCTATACTAGGAAATACAATTAGTCAGCAATTGATCTGGCAAATGCATATAAGAAGCTGCCAGAACCTCAATAAAAATTGGTTCAAGTATTAGTGAATACATTACAGGCTAAACTCCCTATTCCTCTTCAGATCATATGTCAAAAATTGTAACATTAGTAGTAGCAATGACTAGAAACCTCCCTCTAGAGGGGAGAAGATGCCTCTCCCTGGATGTTGGAAAACAAGAATGGAACTATGCTATGCAGTGCTGTGGTGGTGTAGCAGTACTCCTGTGAGAAGTTACACAACTCAAGGTGTGTGAAGTGTCTGATAGTTGCAGTAACCTCTGGGTCTAAACTGCTGGTGTCTGAGTCAATTTGTCACTATGGTTAAAGCCCCTGATTCTCTAGCTTCCTAGGTGCTCCAAGTGTCTCCAAAGGCCTCTTTGTGTCTAATGCACTCCCTTGAAAAGCTCCTTGATGGCAGGTCTGAGGTGTAACTGCTAAAGCAACCCTAAGAAAAAAAATCAAGAAATGGCCAGCAAAATACTACCATGATATTAGATGAATTCCAAGTTTCCCAAAATTGACAACTCCCAATATCTCTATTGTTAACTGATGGGCTGGCAAACAAAGAAATTCTCCTGGAGGAGACTGGATCAACTAGCTTCCATACCAGACTTGGTAATTAGCTGCCCATTACTTCCATTGATGATTGCATTTGAAATTTTGAACCAAAAGTACCAACTGAGTACCAGTAAGAAATCATATGAATTTCAAGTTTGAGATTTTTCATAGGGGTAGGAGCAGTATCAACTGCCCATCAATATGAGAGAATTGTCACTGATAGAAGGGATGATTTATTGATAAGGGATTGACTTTGCTTAAATACTTTTCCAGATTGCCAAGTGATTACTAATGGCAAGGTTCTAGAAGATTCCAGGCATCAGTGGCATTCTGAATGACATTACTATGAACTGAAAATACTCCAAGAAGGTCCTGGTAGGTTCAAAAAGGCCCAGCACATCTAGCCAATCAAGGATCAGTAGTCTGAAGCCTGTGTAGCATAGGGTTACCATACATGGTATTGAAATTGTAGGGATGGTAGCACAGACTTAGGTCATGTGTCATAGGTACTGACATCAATACTTGCCTATCAGGGATACACATACTGGTCACAATGCTGAAGAGCACCTGGGATAACCAATGCTGATAACTAATCTGGAGTAACATTATATATGGATAATACTAATTACATGGGTTAAGAAGAATCAGATAACACTGATAAGATAAAATATGGATAAGTGCATCATAATAGCTATATGTGAATGTCTTCTTGAAGAAAAACACTCTGCATTTATAAGTATCTTGACTATCTTACCTATTCTGCTTTTTTCTCCTTTATACAGTTTCCTCTGCATTTACCTGCTAATGTGCTGAATCTCTTTAGATATCCAAAGGTATGCTCTGCTATCACTCTGAAATGATTAAATATCTCATTATACAGCTTATGCTTTCTACTAAGCACACCATTCCTTGGCTTTCTACCGCTAAGTTCACTTGTGTCCAATAAATGGAATTGACTGAGCTGAAATCCAGTCTGGCAGGTGGCAGCTCATTGGTCTGGTTGCCGTTTTCAATCTGAGTGGTATGGGTTCTCCAATTGATTGATGGACTATGGTTGAATAGCCATGTTTTTGTAGTACCAGGTCTAATTTGCATTTTCCAAATATGTAGGCCTGTAGGTCTTCTTCATAGTTGTTGGTCTTCATTCTTACTATCTGAGTGATGCAGCTGATTATGTGAGAGTTCCCATCAGCTGTTGAGACTAAAGCTGATTCCAGCTTTCAAGGAAAATTGCTCTGATATGTACTTGTGTGATGCTCCTGAGTCAATCACAATCTTAGGAGGTGCCTTATCAAAGACACAATTCAAGTATTATAGTCCTTGTGAGTTTGATATCATTTGGGATAAGTATCTGTTTGTTATATGGGAGGTGAGCTTTGAGTCTTCTTCAAGTTCTTCCTCCATATTACTATGCTCCTGGGCTTCAATATAGTTGAATATTCCTGTTGACTAGTGTCTGGTTCATTTCTAAGTTCAGTACTTTGAGATGTATTCATGCTGATGACAATGGAAGCCATGTCCTTTCTTCTTGCATACCTCTGAGCTGGGATTATTCTGCATAGTGACTATGTCCATTAGCACTGCATCTGGTTTTCTCCTTTTTTAGTGACTGTAGCTTCTCTGACTAGTCACCATAGGCTTTCCAATTGCAAACATAGATAAGTCATAGTCAATGACAATCTTGATGGCTTCTTCAATAGTCTGAGGTCTTCAATATTTAGCTTTCTTGCAAGTTCTTTCTTTCAACCTATCAATAAAGTATATCACTTCAGCAAGGGGTCTGTTTTTTTATGGTGTCAAAGTAGACATCCATACTCATATATGTATTTTAATCAGTTCCTTTTTATCTCAGTGTCTTTAGCTTGTTTTGTAGTAGTGTCTGCTCATATGGAGGCTCAAAAGTATCCAGAATTTCCAACACAAACACTCTCCAGGTAGGGGCAGTAGAGCATCCTATCAAAGTGGCTGACCTGATACTCTATCAAAAATTATTGAAATGATCCCATCACAGGCCATCACAAAGCTAAAGTCTGTGACTAAGAGGTACTGATCCCATCAGGACACCATCCAGAGACTGTTGAAAAATAATTGCACTCTAGATTTCACAAAAAGCTTAGTAAAATTTTTCATCACAATAATGTATAAGTGGCTTTTGATTGGTTCCCTGCCAGTTTGCTCACTTTCTGATCCTGGACACTCTATTGCCTCCTATGTTTGTGTGCATTGTTTGGCTATTGCCTCTTTTTCACACTCCTTACTTCCTGACTCAACTGTTTCTCTTACTTTTCATGTGTACAAACTGATTAATATCCATTGAAACTTCAGTTGTACCTCAATTGCCAATTGTATCAACCTATACAAGTCCCCATATGCAACACTAACATTAAACCCAACCCCACACTCAACAAGTAACTCCATTAAAATCCACCACTCATTAAGTATTCCTGCTGTAACACTCTGGTTCCACAACTTTGGCAGGAACCAAATGGCATTATGCCACTTTCATTCACTGGTTTCCACATGTTGTGGTCTTCAGCTGGCACTGCAAGGTATAGCACCTCATCTGCCAGTCTTTGCAATAAGTTCTTGCAGTATAACAGTACATTTTCTTGAGCACTGCTCTTGAAGAAGGGCTGCAACCTCTTGGTGTGCCTATTAATATTTCAAAATTCCACTGAAGGCTTTGTGATAGTCTTTTGAGCTCTTGACATTGTAGCCTTGTCTGTCAGTGGGATCTCCACTTAGTCAACAATGGAGGTTATGGAGGCTGTGGTAGACAAATTGCCTTTTTCAGCAAACTCATCTACCTTGCAGGAGTGTGGCTCAATTAGCTGTGCTTCCAACTCTTATGAAAACAGCTGTTTTCTTACTGGTAATTCTTCTTGGCCGTGATGGAATTCAGTCTGATCTGGGCTTGCAGCATTAATTGGCAAGAGCTGCAGTTTTTTTTGCATGGCTCCCTGTCCCAAGCTAAAAACTGATCTAACTTAAACTTCTCAAGTGTTTTGTGTGTGGTGTGTTCACTGGGTGCAATAACCTCTGGCAAAAGCTTGCTAGGAATACTTGGGTTCTGTCTCTAATCTAATATGAAGGGGAATAAAGCCACAAGCTTGTGAAGGGAAAACTGTTGAGCTACAATCCCCAACTGAGTTGGTGTCTTAACAAAAGTATGTGCTGGGTTCAGCGCCCTTTGAGATGACAATGTACTAAAGCATTCAAAGTCAAAACAACTGTAAACTCCACCAGCAGGGACTTGGTAAGAATGCAGCTGTGGTCAATAGTTACAAAGACAGAAAAGTATCTTTGCCTGTACAAGAACAAGCTTGGGAAAGAATCAAATATAATAAAAGATACCTACTCTGAGTATTCCTCACAAGTAGTGCCTCCAAGGTCAGTTGGCTGTCAGCGCAGTGTCCTGGGAGTGTCCTGTGGTCTAGGGTTGGAAGTTCAGGTAGCAGCAGGTAGCAGTGATCACACTAATCAACAAGTCGGTATATTGATAAAGGGGATGATGATTTATTGTTGAGGGATAGCCTCCCTTATATACTTTTCTCACTGGCTAAGTGATTACTAATCATGGTGTTCCAGAAGGTTCCAGATATCAATAGAAATCTTAATGACATCAGAATGACCCAAGAATGTTCCAAGTAGGTGCCAGAAGGATCTAAGAGGCACAGCACATCCAACCAATCAGGAATCAGTATTCTGAAACCTGTGTAACATAGGGATACCATATATGGTATGGAAACGGTAGGGATGGTGACACAGGTTGATCATGTGTCACAGGTACTGGCGCAGGTACTTGCCTAATATAGAAGTACTTATAGCTAGTAATCTTACATAAAGTGAGGGGTAACTTATGCAATAAGGTAAGCAGGTGTGATAGTCAACTGGCTTATGGGATAGTACTGATTGGGTAAGACAAATGGGATAAAACTAAAATAAGTGTAGTAGAGATATAGGGAAGTAGGAAATAAGGGAATGAGCATATCTGTCAGTGGGTGTAACTGTCATCCCACTACAGTGGCAGGTCATAAAATTCTCCCCCACTAGAGTTGAGAAGGTTCTCCTGAATCTCTTTTCTTGTGATACCAATATCTTGATGGTTCAGTATTGTCAGCAAGTCTTGCAAGCTTGAGTCTGTCTCTAAGAACTAAATCTTCCCAGATATTCCCTTGTTTATCCACTAGTTGGTAAGTTGCAAATGGACATTCTCTGATGATCTTGAATGGTCCTGTCCGTTATGGCTCAAACTTCTTCCGAGTGTTGTTTCTTGGCAATACAAAGTTCCCAACTCTCAATGCTTCTGGTGCTACAGTCTTATCAAATCTCTGCTTCATCTTTTCTGCACTTTGAGATACTTTGGCCTGTGCCTCTTGTTGTCTTTATTCCAATTGCTGGTGTCTACTGGGCTGACTAAGCTCATCTTCTAAGGCATCTGAAAGCTTGGGTTGTGTGAGATCTCCTGGAATCCTTAGTTTACATCCATACACTAAGTAAAGTGGTGATTGTTGGATAGTGTTGTGCACTCTAACTCTGCAGGCAAAAAGTGCTTGATCTATATACTCATCCCATCTACTGACAGCTCCATTTGCATACTTGGTCAGCATTTTTCCAAATAATCCATTAAAGAGTTCAGTGACTCCATTGGTTTGGGTTGATATGCTGAGGTTTTCAAGTGTTTAATCTGCTGTATTTCCAGGTAAGCCTCTAATGTCTTTGCCATAAAGTTTGCTCCTCTATCAGATAAGATCTCCACAAGGCATCCAAACTTCACCAGGATCTCATGGTAAATGAGACTTGCAACTTCTTGTTCACTGGCTATTGGTGCAGCTTTAGGAACTGGCCATTTAGTGGCATGGTTAATTGCTACTAGGATCCAACGGTTGCAATTCCTGGTGGTTGGCAGTCTTCCAATAAAGTCAATTCCCCATCTCTCAAATGGTCTGACAGGCTGCAAAGGGAAGAGTTTGGCAATTCTTTGTGGCTGGCCTTGATTGATTTGGCAGTTTGGGCATGTTTTCACTAGCTTCTCAATATCTTGTTTCATTCTGGGCCACCATGCTCTGACTTTCACAAGGCTATAGGTTACTTCAATCCCAAGATGTCCATATCCATTGTGCAGCTTATGTATTAAATCCAGGCAAGCAACATAGGGACAATAGGCAATAGGGCTTCCATTAACAATTTGGTAGAGTGTTTCATCTTGTACAACAAATTTGCTGGCTTCATCCCGGACTATCATCTTTATCTCTTCATCCACCTCATTAGGAATGGCTTGGTCCTCCAAGTATTGTGGTAATAAGCTAGGCCAATCTGATTCATGCACCAAGTTGAGTTGTGCCACTTGTTCTAGTCTTGATAAGGCATCAGCAACTGTTTTGTTTTTCCCAGGGCAGTTGACAATCTCCAAGTCAAATTGCTGAATGTATTCACTCCATCTTGTCATTCTTCTGGATAGAACCCTCTGAGTAAATGTATACTTCAGTGAGGCATGATCAGTCTTTACAGTGCATTTGACTCCTTCAATATAGCATCTCCATATCTTCACGCAGTGTATTATAGCAAGCATCTCCTTCTCATGCCCAGGATAGTTTTGTTCTGCTGAGTTCAGTTTCTTGGACTCAAAGGCAACTGGGTAATCCTTTCCCTTGTGTTCTTGGCTTAGTACTCCACCAATTGCATAATCTGAAGCATCTGTGCACAGGGTAAACTCTTTTCTGAAGTCAGGTACTCTTAAGCTTGGCAGCTTAGCAAGTTCATTCTTGAGCATCTGAAATGCAGTCTCACAGGCTATGTCCCACTTTTAGGTGTTGTCTTTCTTGAGGATATCAGTTGAAGGGGCTGCAATGCTTGCAAAGGACTTGACAAATCTCCAATAATAGGATGCCATTCCAAGGAATGATCTGAGTTCTGATATGCTATGGGGCTGCTTCAAACTCTTGATAGCTTCAGCCTTCTCAGGGTCTAAGGTCACTCCTGTGCTAGTCACTATGTGTCCCAGATATTCAACGTGTTCCTTGAAGAATTCACACTTGGCTAGCTTGCCATATAGCTTGTTCTCTCTTAGTTTCTTCAAGACCTTTTCAATGTGTACCAAGTGATCCTCTTCTGTCTTGCTGTATATCAATATGTCATCTAGGTAGATTATCACAAACTTGTCTAAGTACTCCTGGAAGACAGCCTGCATCAGGGTCATGAATGTTGCAGGGGCATTGGTAAGGCCAAAACTCATGACTAAGTACTTTTAATGTTCATATCTGGTCCTGAATGCTGTCTTAGGAATATCATCTGGTTTCACCCTAAACTGGTTGTATCCTGACATGAGGTCAATCTTGCTGACTATGGTGGCTCCATTAAGTTGGTCCAAAAGCTCATCAATCCAAGGTATGGGGTACTTATTCTTGACAGTAACTGAGTTCAGGTCTCTGTAGTCAATGCACATCCTAGGTGTTCCATCCTTCTTTTTCACAAAAAGCACTGGTGCTCCCCAAGGTGACTTGCTGGATCTGATATATCCTTGCTCCAATAGCTGATCAACTTGTCTCTTCATTTCCTTCAGTTCCAATGGACTCATTCTGTAAGGTGTCTTGCTCACTGGAGGGCTATCTCCTGTGTCAATGGCATAATCCACGTCTCTGACTGGTGGTAGGCTTACAAGCTCATCTGGAAACATGTCTGAATATTTCTTCAAGAGAGTCTGAACCTGCTGGGGTGCTGGGGTAGAGGAATCCTCCTGTAATACCGCCATGTGGAACATCTGAGTACCTTTTCTAAGTGCTCTACAGAACTGGGTCTTGCTAAGTTCACTTGTCTCACACATACTGGAATTGATCAAGTTGAAATCTAGCCTGGCAGGTAGTAGCTCATAGGTCTTGTTGTCCTTTTGGATCTGAGTAGCATGGGTTCTCCAGTTGATTGGTGGATTACAACAAAATAACCAGGTTTTTCCAAGTACAAGGTCATATTTGCAGTTCCCAAATATATAAGCCTGTAGGTCTTCTGCATATTCAATGTTCTTCATTCTTACTGGCTGGGTAATACGGTTGATTATGGGAGAGTTCCCATTAGCTGTGGAGACTGAAGTTGATTTGGTAGGTTCCAAGTTGATTCCAGCTTGCAAGGCAAATTGTTCTGACATGTATTCATGTGATGCTCCTGAGTCAATCATGATTTTGGCAGGTACTCTATTGATTACTCCATTTAAGTATAATAACTTCCTTGAGTTTGAGGTCATTTGAGACAAGTAGTCTTCTGTCATATGGAAGGTGAGTTCCAAGTCTCCTTCAAGCTCATCCTCCATGCTACTGTGTTCACGGGACTCAATATGGTTGAAGGTTCTTGTTGGCTGGTGTCCATTTCTTCTCTGGAGGCAGTACTTTGAGATGTGTCCTTGCTGGTGGCAACTGAAACAAAGTCCTTTCTTCCTGCATTCTTCTGAGGTGGGGTTCTTCTGCATAGCATCTATTTCCATTGGTACTGCTTCTGACTGCCTTCTTTGATAATGCTTGCAGCCTTTCTGATTAGTCACTGTAGGCTTCCCAACTCCAAACATAGCTGAGTCATAGTCAATGGCAATCTTGATGGCTTCTTCAATAGTCTGAGGTCTTTGATAATTCACTTCCTTGCAAGTTCTTTCTTTCAACCCATCAATAAAGTATTCAACTTGATCCAGGGGGTCCATTCTTTCAATTTGTCCAAGTAGACATCTGTACTCAGAGATGTATTCTTGAACCATTCCGTTCTGTCTGAGTGTCTTTAACTTCCTTCTTAGTAGTGTCTGCTGGTGTGGAGGTTCAAAGCATCCTGAATTTCCAACACAAACTCATCCCAGGTAGAGATAGTAGAGCATCCCATCATAGTGGCTGACCTGATCTTGTTGTGGTACCACTGTAAAGCTGCATCTGCCAGGTAAGAAGCTGCATAATGCAATTTGCTTTCTGGATCAACTCCTGTAGCCTTAAAAGCTTCTTCAATCTGAAAGAGCCAAGCTCCCAGGTTTTCATTGACTCTGCCATAGTACTGGTTGACCTTCACACTAAAGTTGCTCTTGACAGGGCTTTGCTGGCTCTGAGCCATGGTAGTCATTCCTTGTTGCTGTTGGCTGAGGACCTGGAGTAACTGTTGCTGTTGGGCCAGGATTTGCTGCATGGCATTCTTCCATTCTTGATTGTCCAACATCTTGAGGGTGGTTTCTTCTTTCTTCAGGAGGGAGGTTTCTGGTTATTGCTGCTACCAATGTTACAAGTCTTGGTATAAGAGTTGTAGAGGAATAGGGAGTTTAGCTAGTATTGTATTCACTAAAACTTGAACTGATTTTTATTGAGGTTCCAGCAGCTCCTTATATACATTTTGCCAGATCATTTGCTGACAAATTATATTTCCTAATGTAGGCTGTGGCTGATGACTCATTTGATTGCATCATCATCACTCAATTAGATCCTACTTAATATAACTATATTGATGTGTCCAAATCTCCTGTACCAAAGCATTGGTGTTTCTTCATTTAAGTTACTTTTATGGGCTTCCAGATTTGATGGAATATAAGTTAACTTATACAGATTCTGATCTCTTATACGCAAAGCAATAAGGGCACCATTTTAATCAGTGATCCTGCATCCAGAATTGTTAAAGCTGAAACTGAATCCTTCTGCTGTGGCCTTCCTTACAGATAGTAGGTTCTTGGCTATTTCTGGTACATCAAGTACTTATTTAAAGGTCAGTATATGGCCTCCTTTACTGCTTTTAAGGTTTACTTGGATGGTCCTTCTACCACTGCATCAAGTGCTCTGTTGTCACCCATGAAAATATTCTTAATTGGAATTTCTTGATATTGGGTAAAAGTTCTTTTTGTTATATCAAGTGTTGAGATGCTCCACAGTCAATATACCACATCTGAGAATCCATGTTTGTGGTCCTATTTAGTGCAGATACTAATAGTCTATCCTCAGTTGTAGCAGCATTTCCATATTAAGGCTTTTTCTGCTGACCATCTCTCTTTTTCAAATACTGGTCTGATGTGTGTCCTTGCCTTCTGCAGTAGTTACAAAACAGGTTGCTGTTGCCTTTGAAAGGTATTGTGTATCTCCTTTGTTGGTTATCATTGTGTATTAAAGCATTTTCTTAATTCTTCATCCAGGAGCCTTCCATATACGAAATTTAAGGTCAAATCTTCAGTTCTGGACTCTAGGGCTGATACAAGGCCCTGAAACTTGTCTGTCAGGCTATTCAGGATGGTAACTATCACATCCTCATCAGTAGTTGGTACACCCACAGATTCCATCTCATCCACTAGCAGGGTAATTCTGTTAATTAGATTTTTCATTTCTTCTCTTGGCTGCATCTTTGTTGCAAGGAATTTATGTCTCAGATACCTTTTTTTAGCAGCTGAACATGACTGGCAGGTGTCTTCTAATGCCTTCCAGGCATTCTTTGCCACTTTTGCTCTTGAGCATTGAAGTAGCAATTTGTCTTTGGCATTAGAGCAAATGCAGTTAAAGGCACTTTGTTCTTTCTTCTGCTACTCTAAGGCTTCCTCTTCCACATTTTTAGGAGGGCATTCTTCTCCCATGACAATATCCCAGAGGCCTCTTTCTTGTAGCAGTATATCTGTCTTCACCTTCACCTTCAAAACTTGGTAGTTAGAACTATCCAACTTTTCAGTAGAATGAAAAATTCCAGTAATAGCAGTAGTAGATATTGCTGAGAGCGATAGCTTGGGGATCATAGCCTGTTGTAAGAGTCTTGGAGATATTGGAGGTGATTGGGAGAACAAGTAGATTTTGTGGCTTTCACTTAATGATCTTTTGAGTGTAAAAGTAGTATTTATACTTTTACATGGTCTTGGCATTACAAACAGATAGAATAGGTTAAGAAAAGTTCCAAGAATATGTGTGCACAGTTTGGGGCTGTTTGAACAACTTTGAGAATTTTCATGTTCTGGGTACCTGGTAGTTTGGTGAAAATACTCTAAGTAAATCCAAGGAATATAGTTAGTGTTCCCCAGCATCTGAAGGTAATGATCCAAGTGACTAAGTTAGGTGAATATTTAGGTGGAATTACAAATTTTGACATCATAGTGATCACTACCTCAGCTAGAATTGATTAAACAGCAACATTCCATCCTATTTGTTCCAATATTCTGAGGAGTACTGGAAGTGATGTAGAGAACTAGAGAATTTACATTTTATTCACATATAGATTTGTTGATCAAGAGTAGGGTATTTATACTTTGGATAAAGTAGAGCAAACTAATGTGTATAGTATGTTGAGGAGGGTCCTAAAAATATGTGTACAAAGTTATGGGGCTTTTGGACAACTTTGAGAAAGATCATAATCTGGGTATTTGATAATTCAGTAGAAATATTTGAAATAAATCCCAACAAGGAATTTGGTCAGCAGAGAATGCTAATCACAGAATAAGATCTATGTGACAAGGTTAGTATGGGTATTTAGGTGACAACTTATTAATTACAACACAACCAAGCTAAAAGTAGCAGAAATGGTATGCAACAGTATAGTTTATAGTGTGATATTTTTGTATTTTTCTATTCATGAAATAAATGCTTCTGGACACCAGATTTTGTTGTAAAAATTTGTATTTCCACCTAAATATTCACCTAACTTAGTCACTTAGATCATCACCTTCAAATCCTAGAGAATACTGACCAAATTCCTTGTCGGGATTTACTTAGAATATTTTCACCAAAATACCAGGTACCCAGAACATGAAAATTCTCAAAGTTGTCCAAACAGCCCCAAACTTTGCACACATGTTCTTGGGACCTTCCTTAACCTATTCAACGTGTTTGTAATGCCAAGACCATGTAAAAGTATAAATACTACTTTTACATTCAATAAATCATTAAGTGAAAACCACATAATCTACTTGTTCTCCCAATCACTTCCAATATCTCCAAGACTCTTACAACAGGTTATGAGCCCCAAGCTGTCACTCTCTGCAATGTCTACTACTGCTATTACTGGAATTTTTCCCTCTGCTGAAGAGTTGGATGGATCTAACTACCAAGTGTGGAAGGTGAAGATGAAGATGCTGCTACAAGAAAGAGGCCTTTGGGATATTGTCATGGGAGAAGAATGCCCTCCTAAAAACGTGGGAGAGGAAGCCTTGAAGTACCAGAAGAAAGAACAAAGTGCCTTTAACTGCATTTGCCTTAATGTCAAGGACAAATTGCTAATTCAATGCTCAAGAGCAAAAACGGCAAAGAATGCCTGGAAAGCATTAGAAGACACCTACCAGTCATGTTCAGCTGCCAAGAAAATGTATCTGAGAAGAAAATTCTTTACTACAAAGATGCTGCCAGGAGAAGAAATGAAAAATCTAACTAACAGAATTACCCTGCTGGTAGATGAGATGGAATCTGTGGGTGTACCAACTACTGATGAGGATGTGATAGTTACCATCCTGAATAGCCTGACAGACAAGTTTCAGGGCCTTGTATCAGCCCTAGAGTCCAGAACTGAAGATTTGACCTTAAATTATGTATATGGAAGGCTCCTGGATGAAGAATTAAGAAAATCAAGCGCCAATAAGAAGGAAGAAGAAAATGCTTTAATAAGCAATGATAGCCAACAAAGGAGGTACCCAAGACCCTACAAAGGCTACAGCAACCTATTTTGCAACTACTGCAAAAGGAAAGGACACACATCAGACCGGTGTTTCAAAAAGAGAGATTATCAGCAAAAGAAGCCTGAATATGGAAATGCTGCAACAACTGAAGATAGACTATTCATATCTGCACTAAATATGACCACAAACAAGGATTCTCAGACGTAGTATATTGACTCTGGAGCTTCTCAACACTTTACACACCAAAAAGAACTTTTTACCCAATATCAAGAAATTCCAATTAAGAAGGTTTTCATGGGTGACAATAGAGCACTTGATGCAGTGGGAGAAGGAACTATTCAAGTAAACCTAAGAAGCAGTGAAGGAAGCCATACACTGACCTTTAAAGAAGTACTCTATGTACCAGAAATAGCCAAGAATCTACTCTCTGTAAGCAAGGCCACAGCAGAAGGACTCAGTTTCAGTTTTGACAATTCTGGATGCAGGATCACTGATCAAAATGGTGCTCATATTGCTTCGGGCATCAGAGATCAGAATCTATACAAGTTGACTTATATTCCATCATATCTGGAAGCCAATATAAGTAACTTAAATGAAGAAACACCAATGCTTTGGCACAGGAGATTTGGGCACATCAATTTTGATTATTTGCGCAAAATGATCAAAGATCAGCTAATTTCTGGACTAAAAATTGATCCCCCAGCTATTTTGGAGCACCGTGAAGCCTGCATATATGGGAAACAAGCCAGACAACCGTTCAAGAGCTCTGGGTTAATCAAAACTAAGAAAAAATTAGATCTAATTCACTCAGATCTGTGTGGACCTATGCAAAATTTATCCTTAGGCGGGATGAAGTATTTTATCACTTTTATTGATGATTATACAAGATACACATGGGTCTACTTCATGGAGAGAAAGGAAGAAGCTCTGTCTAAGTTCAGGGAGTTTAAAGCCATGGTGGAGAGAGAAACTGGTGAAAAAATCAAGAAAATACGCTCTGACAATGGTGGAGAATATACCTCAAAACTCTTCATCCACTTCTGCAAAATTCATGGGATAAAGCAAGAGACTACTGTACCATACTCCCCACAGCAAAATGGAGTAGCAGAATGAGCTAACAGATCAATAATTGATATGGCAAGATCTATGATCCATGATCAAAAATTATCCTATGATTTTTGGGCGGAATCAGTTGCCACTGCTGTATATCTTAAAAATAGGAGTTATAACAGAATACTTTGTGATTCTACTCCATTTGAAGCATGGTATGGATACAGACCAAGTGCAGAACATCTAAGAATATTTGGGTGTACAGCATATGCCAAAAAACTGGCCGGAAATCAGTCAAAATTCGATCCAAAAAGTGTAAAATGCATATTTTTGGGCTACTCCAATGAGAGTAAGGCATACAGACTCTACAATACCAAAGCAAAGAAGCTGATCAAGTCCAGGGATGTGTTGTTTGATGAAAATTCAAAATTTTCACAAAAAATGACATCAGATGATGACAAAAATTTGATCTCAAGTCCACCAATTGTCAGGATTGAATCAGAGCAAAACAATGAAAATTTTTTCACTCCAGAGGACTCTACAACCGTGGTTCAGCCAGAATCAGTGCCCAGGAATATCCCAGAAGTGATCATTCCAGTATCAAATGCCCGGAGATCAAATTGGACAAGAAATAGCCCAAATTACTATATTAATGAGGGTACAAACTTAGCCTATGCCTATTCAGTCCATATTGATGAACCCCAGACTGTAAAAGAGGCCCTATATAGCCCTCAGACAAAGTTTTGGAGATCTGCAATGACTGAGGAATATCAGGCCCTGATGGAAAATCAAACTTGGGACTTAGTCAAATTACCAATCAACCAAAAATCAATTGGATGCAGATGGGTCTTCAAGACAAAATACAAGGCTGATGGTACAATTGAAAGATACAAAGCAAGACTTGTAGCCAAAGGATACTCTCAAACAAGAGGACTTGACTATACTGAGACCTTTGCACCGGTAGCCAAGTTTAATTCCATCAGATTAATATTGGCTATTGCAGCCAAATAAAAGTTTTTTATCCAACCTTTCACACACAAAATATATTATGGGTTGGTGCAAACATATGTATCAACGTCATTATGCCAGAGAGTGCAATAATGAGCAAGATTGTGCTACATAGTGCAGAGTAATACAAGCACAATCCTGTCTATGGATAAGTATAATACATAGCAAGAGTTTTGGAGATACTGCAAGTGATTGGCAGTGCAAATAGATTATGTGGCTTTCACTTAATGATTTACTTAATGTAAAAATGGTATTAATACTTTTACATAGTCTTGGCAAGACAAACATATAGAATATGCTTAGGAAGGCTCCAAGAGTATGTGAGCAAAGTTTGGGGCAGTTTGCATAACTTATCATATTATAATGTTTGGGTTACCTAATGCATTGGTGAAAATACTTGAAGTTAATCCCAATAAGAAATTTGGTCAGTATTCTCTAGGATTTGTGAGTAATGATATAAGTGACTAAGCTGAGTGAATATTTAAGTGGAATTACAAATCTTTACAACATAATATTTTGCCAAATCAATTTTTGCAACCAAGGACAGCACTACATGCCCTGGCACAGTCTGGTTAAACAAGTCCACTAATTTACCTAAGTTTAGGTAAGTAAATATGGTTTTTGGATCTTTTTCTTCAATAGAGATGGAAAAAAATGTGCATTGCACTCCATGACTTTTGTGCAACTTTCCACATTTGTTACCATCAATAAGATTGAATCAAGTAATAGCTTTAGATTGGCCCAGAGGTGAGCTATTGATGGGAGCACACAGGTGGCCTTATGGCTAAGAATCAGGCTGCTTTATTGGCTAATGAACACTGATGCTCTAGGTGTGCTACATCTTGCTAGAATATTACAAGTGGCTTAAAAGCCGCTGACTTTACATACTCATGTTTTTGGACCTTTGTAAGCATATCCAGTGCATCTGTAAAAATACAAGTGGTACTTTTGTACTGAATGTATATTGAGTGGCAAGCATACCATATGCCAGTCCTCCTAGCCATTATCAATATCACTAAAGCACCCGCACCAAAAGTTTCCAAGTAACTGTAAGTATATAATGTTGTAAAAATTTGTAGTTCCACCTAAATATTCACCTAACTTAGTCACTTAGATCATCACCTTCAAATCCTAGAGAATACTGACCAAATTCCTTGTTGGGATTTACTTAGAATATTTTCACCAAAATACCAGGTACCCAGAACATGAAAATTCTCAAAGTTGACCAAACAGCCCCAAACTTTGCACACATGTTCTTGGGACCTTCCTTAACCTATTCTACGTGTTTGTAATGCCAAGACCAGGTAAAAGTATAGATACTACTTTTACATTCAATAAATCATTAAGTGAAAAACCACATAATCTACTTGTTCTCCCAATCACTTCCAATATCTCCAAGACTCTTACAACAGGTTATGATCCCCAAGCTATACAAGTTGACTTATATTCCATCATATCTGGAAGCAAATATAAGTAACTTAAATGAAGAAACACCAATGCTTTAGCACAGGAGATTTGGGCACATCAATTTTGACTATTTGCGTAAAATGATCAAAGATCAGCTAATTTCTGGAGTGAAAATTGATCCCCCAGCTAATTTGGAGCACTGTGAAGCCTGCATATATGGGAAACAAGCCAGACAACCGTTCAAGATCTCTGGGTTAATCAAAACTAAGAAAAAATTAGATCTAATTCACTCAGATCTGTGTGGACCTATGCAAAATTTATCCTTAGGCGGGATGAAGTATTTTATCACTTTTATTGATGATTATACAAGATACACATGGGTCTACTTCATGGAGAGAAAGGAAGAAGCTCTGTCTAAGTTCAGGGAGTTTAAAGCCATGGTGGAGAGAGAAACTGGTGAAAAAATCAAGAAAATACGCTCTGACAATGGTGGAGAATATACCTCAAAACTCTTCATCCACTTCTGCAAAATTCATGGGATAAAGCAAGAGACTACTGTACCATACTCCCCACAGCAAAATGGAGTAGCAGAATGAGCTAACAGATCAATAATTGATATGGCAAGATCTATGATCCATGATCAAAAATTATCCTATGATTTTTGGGCGGAATCAGTTGCCACTGCTGTATATCTTAAAAATAGGAGTTATAACAGAATACTTTGTGATTCTACTCCATTTGAAGCATGGTATGGATACAGACCAAGTGCAGAACATCTAAGAATATTTGGGTGTACAGCATATGCCAAAAAACTGGCCGGAAATCAGTCAAAATTTGAGCCAAAAAGTGTAAAATGCATATTTTTGGGCTACTGCAATGAGAGTAAGGCATACAGACTCTACAATACCAAATCAAAGAAGCTGATCAAGTCCAGGGATGTGTTGTTTGATGAAAATTCAAAATTTTCACAAAAAATGACATCAGATGATGACAAAAATTTGATCTCAAGTCCACCAATTGTCAGGATTGAATCAGAGCAAAACAATGAAAATTTTTTCACTCCAGAGGACTCTACAACCGTGGTTCAGCCAGAATCAGTGCCCAGGAATATCCCAGAAGTGATCATTCCAGTATCAAATGCCCGGAGATCCAATTGGACAAGAAATAGCCCAAATTACTATATCAATGAGGGTACAAACTTAACCTATGCCTATTCAGTCCATATTGATGAACCCCAGACTGTAAAAGAGGCCCTAAATAGCCCTCAGGCAAAGTTTTGGAGATCTGCAATGACTGAGGAATATCAGGCCCTGATGGAAAATCAAACTTGGGACTTAGTCAAATTACCAATCAACCAAAAATCAATTGGATGCAGATGGGTCTTCAAGACAAAATACAAGGCTGATGGCACAATTGAAAGATACAAAGCAAGACTTGTAGCCAAAGGATACTCTCAAACAAAAGGACTTGACTATACTGAGACCTTTGCACTGGTAGCCAAGTTTAATTCCATCAGATTAATATTGGGTATTGCAGCCAAATATAAGTTTTTTATGCATCAAATGGATGTAAAAACTGCATTTTTGAGTGGAGAACTTGATGAGGACATGTATATGGACCAGCCTGATGGGTTTGTTGACCAAAATAACCCCCATTTGGTCTGCAAGCTTAAAAGGTCACTATATGGTCTCAAACAATCACTGAGAGCCTGGAATTGCAAGATAGATTCTTATTTGGAATCCTTGAGTTTCAAAAGAGGTAATGCTGACTATAGTATATACTATAAGCCAGATAGAGCAAATCCAGTTCTATTAGCTCTATATGTGGATGATCCTATTATAGCCACCAATAACCTAGAAACATTGGAAGAGACTAAATCCAGCCTATCTAAGGAGTTCCAGATGTCCAATCTAGGAGAACTTAGTTACTACTTAGGGATTAAGTTCTCCATAGACAGAAGTACCCAGACTATCACCCTAAGTCAATCCAAGTATATTCAAGATATACTAAAGGAGTACAAAATGGAAGACTGTAAACCAGCAGCTACCCTAATGGAGACAAACCTTAACTTGGTCAAAACTCAACCAAATCAAGAGAGCTTGGTGCCATCTGAAAGCCCTGACTTTCCTTATCAATCTATGGTTGGCAGTCTGATGTATATCATGCTTGGAACATGTCCAGATATCTCATATTCAGTGGGAGTTGTCAGCCAACATAATCAGAACTATGGATCTGATCATATTGCAGCAGTTAAGCGGATTTTTAGATACCTAAAAGGAACTGCTGATATTTGCTTAAGATACACTTATAAGGACTCAGAACAAGATCTTGTGGGATACTCTGATGCAGATTGGGGACGAAATTTAGAAGACAGAAGATCCACCACAGGATACACCTTTCTTTACTGTAAAGGAGCAATTTTGTGGAATTCAAGAAAGCAACCAACCATAGCACTTTCCACCACAGAGGCAGAGTATATGGCAGCCTGTAAAGCTACAAAAGAAGCAATGTGGTTAAGAAAGATGTTTACAGATTTAGGCCTATGTCAAAAAACGCCTATTACTTTATTTCAAGATAATCAAGGATGTATACAATTAGGTAGAAATCCAACTTTTCATGCTAGAACCAAGCACATAGATATTAGACATCATTTCATACGTGAAGCTATAGAGTATAACTTGGTTAGCTTAGTTTACTGTCCTACAGATGAAATGATTGCAGACATATTTACCAAACCATTAGCTAGAGACAAGTTTGAATATCTTAGGTCAAAATTAGGACTAGTCAGTATGAACATTTAGCTGAGTGGGAGTGTTGTAAAAATTCGTAATTCCACCTAAATATTCACCTAACTTAGTCACTTAGATCATCACCTTCAAATCCTAGAGAATTATGACCAAATTCCTTGTCGGGATTTACTTAGAATATTTACCCAGAACATGAAAATTCTCAAAGTTGACCAAACAGCCCCACACTTTGCACACATGTTCTTGGGACCTTCCTTAACCTATTCTACGTGTTTGTAATGCCAAGACCAGGTAAAAGTATAAATACTACTTTTACATTCAATAAATCATTAAGTGAAAAACCACATAATCTACTTGTTCTCCCAATCACTTCCAATATCTCCAAGACTCTTACAACATATAAGTGTAGGCATGAAATTGGCAAAACACTCTCAGCTGGCAGGATTCCTTTCTTGAGGTATTCTCACCTTGAATAGAGTGCATTATTTAATGGCGTCCATTGAAGCGCCAATGACTTTTGTTAGGAGAGTTTCAGAGATGTTGGTAGTGACTGAGAGGACTGGTAGGTTATGTGATATTCACTTGTTGCTTAAGTTCAGATAGAGTACTGGTACTTTTGGGGAAGCTTTGTAAGGCCAACAACAAGAATGCTCTAAGAAAAGACCCAGGAAGTGGCTTACAAAGCTGAGGGTCCACTTCCGATATTCTGGGGTTGGGCTAGCTGGCATCATGTTTGGTCCGACTTCCAACCAACCTGGACATACACCAAATCAGACATTTGCATTCATGTGTGGGACTGTGGTTGTGAGGATGAAGGTGCCAACTTGATGCGGGTAATTTACGTGATTTACACAATGAACGTTTATTGGGATATGAATGATTCTAAAGTTTACAAAATGGCTTCAATCACTTGGATGCCCTCCTTTTCTAACGCCTCCATGATGGGATTGTTGATCTCGGGAGTCATGGGGGCGATGACTCCCTTCTCCTTCAACACACCATCCAGAATCAAATCAACGGCGATGGCGCATGGGATACCGACGGTCTTGGCCATGGCGCTAGGGCCGTTGGGCTCGCCGTACTCCAACAAAGTGGAGGTGCGGGTTTGTCTGGTTCCATCGGCAAGCTCCACCTCGAACTTGTGCTGCAACATGATCATGTCCCTCTCGCCCTCTTCGTAAGCCATCTTCTCCTCAAGGGTGGCGCACAGGGTGTCCAAGTAGGTTCCACGCTTGGTCACGTTCTTGTTGGAGAACAAGTCGAGCCACTTCATGCCATTGAGGATTCTCTGGATCTCGGTCTCGTCCTTCTCACTGATCTTGGCCTTGATCGCAGCTTCCAAATCAGCCGAAGCATCGGTGACTCCGATCAACTTGGCAAGAACCGATCTCCAAGTGACATCTTGGGCCTCGGGCTTGAGGTAGTCTTGCTCACTGTCATCAAGGAAGCCAATATCAACTAAAGCCTTGACAAACTTGGGGAAACCTTGATAGCGAAGGGTACCGCGGATGATGGTCTGAGCCTCGGGGATGTTATATCTCTCCTTGTATGGGGTGGAGTCACGGTTGGCATAACCCTCGAAGGCGAATGCTGGGTAGATGTAGAGCGGCTTGGCGGAATCCATGAGCTCGGGTCCTGGGATGTCGACCACCTGGCCGTTTTCGTAGAACTTGGCGTTGTTACGCAAAGCCAACAAGACACCTCTGGAAGACCAGCTGAACTTGTAACCCAAGGGGTTATTCGAGGCTTCGGGGGCAGGAAGTCCACCGCAGAAAGACAAGAAGGAGAGGATCTTGCCACCCTCCTTGTGAACCTCGTCGATAGTCTTCACAGCGTACAAATGATCGATTCCGGGGTCGAGACCGATCTCGTTCATGACAGTGATGCCAGCGCTCTTGGCCTGCTCGTCATAAGCCAGCATAGCAGGAGAAACGTAACTGGTGGTGACGACGTTCTTCTTGAACTTGACGGCAGACTTGATGACAGTGGCGTGATGAATGTATGGGATCAAGCTAATGACCAAGTCATGTTGAGACACTGCCTCGTCAATCGACTGTTCGTTGTTGACATCCACGGAAATGGCAGAAGCGCCAGGGAATTGGGCAGCCAAGGCCTTGGCATTCTCAATGCGTCTGCAGCCTATACAACGATGAGTACACCAACCCCCAACGGATACAACAACCCAACCGACTTACCGATGGTGATTTTGTTCTCGGGGCGTCTCGAGAGATATTCCACACATGGGCCAGCAACGTAGCCGGATCCGAGAAGGAGAATTTTACTGATGTCCAAGGGGAAGGTTGAGGGTTAGGTGAGTAATGCTACGACGAAACTAGTATGAAAGGGAGGGAACTTACCGATCAGCCATGTTGATGCAATTAGGACAGATTGCCTGATGCCGCATTCGCCGGGCTGGTTTTAAAGGCTTCGGATTGGATGCACCGTAGGAACGATCAGATTCCGATAATCCTTATTTGGGAATCCCTCGAAATGTGTTTCAGTGGATCCTATTTGAAAACAATGGAATTGAAGCAGGGTCTCGTCTGGTTTACGCACCATCAGGGTGGCAGTAAGTATTACTCATAGTTAGTACTTGAGAGTGAGATATGTATCCATGATGACTGAATGATTACCAAATCTCGGATAATCTCCCCATCAGACGTCACCGGGTGGGCTCTGAGGGCCAGGGTTAGGGTTTGATCGCCACACTATGGTCCAGCACGCTTTCATGAGCACGTTCCAAGAATTTGCTCTCTCCCCTGCTCGAATTCGTCTGGGGAGTTCAGAGTCACGTGACACAGTCCCTCCCCTTACACATTTAATCAGCATTTGGGAGATCGGTGATAAGGGGCTGACTTACTTAAATAATGTTGATCCATGCGCATGCGATGGGCTATCAATGATTATCTAGAGATAGTATCCCACATACCTACATACCCACATATCCACAAATTATCCAGAGATTAAATGCAAGGTAGCGACCCAAATCTGTGACCCAAATCGGCGACCCGGCCATGCAGGTTGGTTCAGTTCACCATCAGATCGCCATGGAAACTTGGGCAAAAACGATTGAATGATTTGGAGGTACATGTGCGGATTAGCTGCGATAAGGGCGGCTTGATAGGGCGATTTTGTCAGGTATATGTGATACTAACTACGTGTGTCTGGTTATTTTGCTGCCTAAGCTTCAAGCTTTGACTGATGTCGCCATAGGCATGAGAGCCTGAGCAGTCCTGGATTGATCATCTATCTTGGGGAATCCACTAATTTAAGTAAAATCCGATTGGTAGTGCCTTTTTTTTACTTGCCCTTTAGAATAAGGTTGGCCGGAAATCATGCGCTTAAAAGATTCTAGGACCAATCTCAATTTCGATTAAATCTCTTCCTCCCTATCCTGCAGCTAGGCTTTACCTTGGTCGGATATATCAAAATGCCAGGAAGAATTGACGCCGCAAGTAAGTTGCTCATAGTGCTGTGAGGTGGGTGTGCAAAGCTAACCCTTATGTAGAATACCTTGAGGAAACGCTTCCGAAGAGGATTATGTTCCTGGATGGTAAGTAACTTCAGCACACTACCTGTCCGTCAGGCATATCTAACAGACTCTTGAAAACAGGCGGCATGGGAACAATGATTCAGAAGCTGAGGCTTGAGGAGGAGCACTTCAGAGGTCGGTATTCTTTTTGCTCCTACTCAGTACACCCACTCATTCTTTCTTCGACAACAGGCACCCGTTTCGCCGACCACAAGAAAGACTTGAAGGGGAACAACGATATCCTCGTTCTCACCCTTCCAGAGGCCATTGTTGACATCCATAAGCAGTATCTACTGGCCGGAGCCGATATGGTCGAGACCAACACTTTCTCCTCCACTTCTATTGCTCAAGCCGACTATGCGTTGGAGCATCTTGCCTACGAGCTGAACAAGGTGGCAGCGGAAGTTGCCAGGAAAGCCTGTGATGAGGTCACTCTCCTCCAACCCGACAAGCCTCGTATGGTTTGCGGTTCCATTGGCCCCACCAACAGAACTGCCTCCATCTCCCCATCGGTGGAGAACCCATCCTACAGAAACGTCACATTTGACCAGCTGGTTGAAGCGTACAAAGAGCAAACCCGTGGGTTGCTTGATGGTGGCTCGGACATCCTGCTGGTGGAGACCATTTTCGATACGTTGAACGCCAAGGCGGCGCTCTATGCCATTGACCTTCTATTTTCGGAGGAGGGATACAAGGAGGTTCCTGTCCTTGTGTCAGGCACCATTGTAGATCAGAGTGGACGCACTCTCTCGGGACAGACCGGCGAGGCGTTTGTCATTAGCGTGTCTCACTCCAACCCTACCGCTATTGGTTTGAATTGCGCTCTGGGCGCCTCTCAAATGAGACCGTTTGTGCAGAACATCTCCAACGCCACCTCGAAATTCCTGATCTGCTATCCCAACGCAGGCCTCCCCAACACATTTGGCGAGTACGACGAGACACCGGAAATGATGGCCTCCCAGGTGGAGGAGTTCGCTGCCGGAGGATTGCTCAATATCGTCGGCGGTTGCTGCGGTACCACCCCCGAGCACATCAAAGCCATCGCAGACATCTGTGCCAAATACGCGCCGAGAGTACCCCCGGAAGATATTTCCAAGAGCAAGATGCTTCTCTCCGGCCTGGAGCCGCTAGTCATAGACGAAACCACCAACTTCGTGAATATCGGTGAGCGGTGTAACGTCGCAGGGTCCAAGAAGTTCGCCCGGCACATTCTCAACAACGAGTACGAAGAAGCGCTCGCCATCGCAAGAGCCCAGGTCGAGAATGGCGCGCAGGTCGTTGACGTCAACATGGACGAGGGGTTGCTCGATGGTGTTGCAGCCATGACGAAGTTTCTGAACTTGATCTCTACCGAGCCTGATGTATCCAAGGTTCCATTGATGATTGATTCCTCGAACTTCGAGGTCATCGAGGCCGGGCTGAAATGCGTCCAAGGAAAATGCATCGTCAACAGTATTTCGCTCAAGGAAGGTGAGGCGGACTTCCTAAAGAAGGCGACCATCATCCGTCGCTTTGGTGCTGCCGTGGTGGTGATGGCGTTCGATGAGGAGGGCCAGGCGGTGGACAGAGATCGCAAGTTGGAGATCTGTACTAGATCCTACCGTTTGCTGGTCGATAAGATCGGCTTCAACCCCAACGATATTGTGTTCGATCCCAACATTCTCACCATCTGTACCGGTATGGAGGAGCACAACCATTACGCGGTGGAGTTTATTGAGGCAGCCCGCATGATCAAGGCCACTCTGCCAGGTGCCAAGATCAGCGGCGGTGTTTCGAATATCTCGTTTTCCTTCCGTGGTAAGGAGGCGATCAGACAGGCCATGCACAGCGTTTTCCTTTTCCACGCCATCAAGGCAGGGCTGGATATGGGAATTGTGAACTCTGGGTTCTTGACCATCTACGACGATATCCCCAAGGACCTGCTGGAGATCTGCGAAAACGCCGTCCATGATCTTGACCCCAACTCGACCGAAAAGCTTCTGGAGTATGCCGAGAAACACGGCAAGGTTGCTGGTAAAGTGACTGATGCTGAAGAGTGGAGAGAGCAAGACGTCACCAGCAGACTGTCCTATGCATTGGTCAAAGGCATCACCAAGTACATTGTTGAAGACACCGAGGAGGCAAGATTGGACAAGGGCAAGTATCCTCGCCCCTTGAATGTGATTGAAGGCCCTCTGATGGATGGCATGAATATTGTGGGCCAGCTGTTTGGCTCTGGAAAGATGTTCTTGCCCCAGGTAATCAAGAGTGCTCGTGTGATGAAGAAAGCGGTTGCCCATCTAATTCCCTTCATGGAGGTGGAGCGTCTTGAGCGCCTCAAAGCTGGGGGTATCACCGACGACGACGAGAGCAGCATGTACAACGGAACAGTGGTCATTGCCACAGTGAAAGGCGATGTGCACGATATTGGCAAGAATATCGTTGGGGTTGTTTTGGGCTGTAACAACTACAAGGTGATCGACCTAGGTGTCATGACCCCTACCGAGAAGATCATCGAAGCAGCAATTGCTGAGAAGGCCGACATCATTGGTCTTTCGGGACTGATCACTCCCTCGCTTGACGAGATGATCACTGTAGCCAAGGAGATGGAGCGCAATGGACTGAAGATCCCTCTGCTTATTGGAGGTGCTACCACATCCAAAACCCATACTGCCGTGAAGATCGCGCCCCGCTACTCTCAGCCCACGGTCCACGTCCTCGATGCCTCTCGCAGTGTGGTCGTCGTTTCCAATTTGCTGGATGAAAACTCCAGGGACGACTTCGTCGAGGATTTGGCGGAAGAGTACGAAGAGCTCAGAGAAGACCACTACGACTCTTTGAAAGACCGCAAATACCTGAGCCTCTCCCTCGTCCGTGAAAAAGGCCTGAAGATTGACTGGCAGGCTGAGGCAGCTCCAGTCAAGCCCAGCTTCCTGGGCACCAAAGTGTTCAAAGATTACGACCTGAAGAATACCCTGCCTTACATCGATTGGAATCCGTTCTTCCAAACCTGGCAGCTCAGAGGAAAGTACCCCAACAGAGGCTATCCAAAGATCTTCAACGACGAAACCGTTGGTGCCGAAGCCAAGAGACTGTACGATGAAGCACAAGTCATGCTCAAGAAAATCCTTGATGAAAAGCTCTTACAAGCTAGCGGAATCGTTGCATTCTATCCGGCCAACAGCGTTGGTGATGACATCGAGATCTATGCCGACGAGAGCCGTGCTGAACCCATTGGCACCTTTTACGGACTTCGCCAACAAGCCGAGAAGGACAAAGAATCCAACGAGCCCTATTATTGCTTATCTGATTTCATCGCGCCCAAGGAGAGTGGAGTTGCCGATTACGTCGGTCTCTTTGCTGTAACATCCGGATTCGGAACCGACGAGTTGTGTGAATCATTCCAGAAGGATCACGATGATTTCAATGTCATCATGGTGAAGGCCTTGGCGGATCGTTTGGCTGAGGCATTCGCGGAAATCCTACACAAAGAAGTTCGTACAGAGTATTGGGGATACTCCCCCGAGGAGACCCTGCAGACTAGCGATTTGTTGTCGGTGAAATACCAAGGGATCCGTCCGGCCCCCGGCTACCCCAGTCAGCCTGACCATACTGAAAAGCTGACCATGTGGAGTATCGCCAATATCCAGGAAAATTGCGGCATCGAGCTCACCGAGTCCCTAGCCATGGCTCCCGCCGCCAGTGTCAGTGGCCTGTACTTTGCCAACCCTAAAGCCCAATATTTCGCTGTAGGCAAAATCGACAAGGAGCAAGTGGCAAGCTACGCTGAGAGAAAGAAATCGGATGTTGAAACCACCGAGAAGTGGCTTCGTCCCATCCTATCCTACGATACATAAACAACGCCCAAACCACTACCCCCTCACTACATACTATTTCTTTTCACCACAGAATGCTTTTCTACACATCTTATACGGACTCTTAAGTTGTATCTTTACAATATCACTTTCCATGGACACTCAATCACTATCATTATATAAAGGACTATATTTGCGATATTTATGATTTCACTATGACAATGGCCATTTGCCGATAATATTCGAGAGCCTCGTCAATCCGAATAAATTAATTACCTCGTTCTGTCCGCCACCTCATTCCTGTGGTTAGTTCAACGCGATGACTTTAGAAAAATCCTTCTTCTTCGGGCCGCACAAGATCTGCCCGACCCAAATATTCTACGGGTCCAAGTTTGCCTACGGTCTCGTCAACCTTAAGCCTATCGCACCGTAAGTGGACACTTACCTACCATGTTCGTTTCCGAATTTTATTTGACGATTGTTATGCATTCCAGTGGCCGTATCCTTCAAATTGCTCATACCTTCAACTGGACCCAAACTTTATAGACATCCTTAATTCAGTGGGCTTTTAGATGTTCTAGTGGTATCAAAACGACCGGTGGCACGCTTTACCGAATTGACTCCGGAAGAGGTCAGTGGCCCCATGCTACTCAGAAAGACTTGTTTCTCATGTCAGCTTCACTTCCTGCGCTCTAAACAGGTCAGCGACCTATTTATTAGCGCGCAGCATATTGGCCGAGTGGTGGAAAAAGAGTTTTCGGGAGACTCGCTGAGCGTGGTGGTTCAGGTAAGCCAGATAAATCGTACAGCGGAGCTCCATCACTAAGCAGCCATAGGATGGGCCATATGCTGGCCAAACTGTCCCTCATGTACATATTCATGTGATACCACGTCGCCAAGGAGATTGGAAGAACAATGATGAAATTTACGATGATCTTAACAAGGTTGACAATGATGATCGAAAGCCTCGCTCCGCGCTTGAGATGGTTAGCCACAGTCTTTCATCACCGCCCCTCTTCCCTGCTAACCACATGAATAGGCTCAAGAGGCGAACATGCTTCGAGAACATTTTCCAGAGAATCGGTGTTGACATTCTATTGAATATTATGTAAATGAGCATTGAAAGGCGGATGTATTTGGCATCAAGCGGCGTTGTACGGAGTTGAACTAATAAATCCGGTTTGAGGCTAGTCTAAGTGAGCCATGTCAACCTCGTAGAAATCAGCAGGCTGGTATCTGTGTAAACATAGATCAATTAACGTAGGGCCGCGCAGGGCATGCTTCTTACATGTTTAATCGCCCCTTGATAAAAATATACAGAATTTAGTGACTGAGCTATTATTAAAGTTCCGATTTGTTTGCACTCCACTATAAAAGTCTTTTCCTGGAATGTCTGGCCTTACAGTTTCCGCTCACTCCTCCCTATCTCTAGACATAAGCCTTGGGTACTGGCGTTTTCTCAAATAACATGAGCCCTAACTCACTAATAGAAAGACACCATATCTCCCCCTGTTACATCGCACGACTTCCACAAGAGATCCTAGACTGCATCCTTGTCTACCTGAGGGAAGACATCACCGACCTGTGGTCTTGCTGTTTAGTGAACCGTCAGTGGAACCGCTCTTCCACTCCTGAGCTATGGCGCACTCCGGTCTTCTCTTCACAGAAGGCAATACGCGCGTTCAAACAGATCGTGACAACCAACATCAAAGGTATGATTGACGCTCGTTTTCTTATCATCTTCAACCTGGGCTAATGATACTCCCTGTGAATAGTGGCTAGCCTGGTAAAGGAGTTTGCCTTTGATGAGTATCGTTATCAAATCCGACCCATTGCTCGGGTTGAGGAGTTGATTCACTGCTTGCCAAATCTAACGTCCATTCGTCTGCCTCCCGTAATCCCACTTTTCCGGCCGAATTCCCTGCTCTCGTTTGTTTCTCATTCATTGCCCAGTATCAGGAGCTTGGGGTACCGTGACAAAAGAATGGATCCCAACGAAATTGTAGAGGACCTGATCCGTGTGCTTGACGGGTGCCAGGATCTGGAGCATCTGATACTTGATTTCGAGGAGATCAAGCCGTTCCGCGAGGCCACTCTGGAAAAACTCCGAAGCTTGCCACCGATCGCTTCGTTGACATCGTTGGACGTGTGGAGTTACAGTGTCAAGGAGAACTTCTTCAGCTCCTTGTTTTTCTTGACACCCAACCTGAGCAAGATCTCCTTCACCACAACTCGGATCCCCATCGATGTCGTGAACCAAGTAATCAAGTATTGCCCAAAATTAACCTCACTTCGGATCAAGTTTTTATACTCCGAAGAGATGGATCATAGATCAATGCAGCTGCTCTGCCACTGTCTCATCGATGGGTTCCGTGGAAGACTCACCGAGCTAGGCCTCTCGTTTTTCAAAGACCCGAACATTCCCCAGGAGCTCTTGAGCCTGCTATGGGAATCGTCCCAGTGTCAGTGGGAAATTCTAAGCTTATCCAACTTCATAATTTCCACACAGGCATTGATGCATTTGTCCGAGTGTATCACCAGCAAGCTTCGTGTGTTGGATATGTGCAATGTTATGGGCTCTGCTCCCCAGGATGTTAAGGCCTGGGACGCTCTGCTTGCGCAGTGCGGCTCGAATTTGTCTTCATTGTTCGTTGGTGGGAATTCTAGCCTTGACGACAGCATAGGCCAGATAATTGCGAAGCATTGCAAGAAACTTGAGAAGCTGTCGTTGAGAAACACCTCGGTCACCGATAAGACTGTAGTTGAGATAGTGAAAAACTGTGGGTCGACACTCTGCTATCTAGACTTGAGTGGAACCGCAACCGGCGTGGACACTATCAACACCATTTGCCATTCTTGCTGGTGCATAAGAGATCTCATTCTCCAGCGACCACTTTCTAGACTTGATGAATGCATGGATGGAACTATATTAATCCCCCTCATACAGAACCACGGGTCACGTCTCAGGCGGCTAAACATATACTCTTGGCGAATCTCTGACCAGGTTCTGGACACCTTCGCCACCTTTGGGAAAGGGATTCGTGAGCTCACCTTTATGAACAACCGGTATTTATCGGATGAAAATCTTCGTGGAATGTTGGAAAAATGTCGGAAGCTTCGTAAGCTCTATATCTTTCCACCGTTCTGCCCGAAAGATAGCACAGCGTTTAGTTTGGAACTACTTGAAGAGATTCAAGAAAGATGTATCGATTACATATAGGAAGCTCTTCTGTATACTTGTTTGTCTATTTTATATTACCATTATTCATTGTATGTATACCACCCCGATACCCTTCTAAAATACCAAGATTATAGAAACCTCTATGCAATAACACAACGTCACTCCATATCAAGCGCTGTTTCTAAATGCCACGACAGCTAGGACTATTTGCGTCTCACATGCTGATACAATATTTCACTAATAGCAAGGAGCTTCCCAAAAACATTCCCTACCTGTTACACTCTCTCTGGAGAAAATGACCCGTACGCTGGTGCACGCATTGTTACATGATTGCTTAATTAGCGTCCAGGGAATATATAGCATATCAATGAGCACATGTTCTATTGGGTTACTACTATGGCCAATTTAGCTGGCACCAATGGTGTTAGAAGCAATAGTATAAACCGATTTATTGATTTATGTCTCACAGTGAGCCCACTTCCATCAAGTGACATTGCGAAATTTCCAGTTTCTCTATGCTTGTATGCTCAGAAATCCGCGTCAAGGGTAAATGCGGGTTTTTAAAATGATCCCAAATGAAAAGGGGCTAAAGGGATGTACACGTAAGGGGAAGAAAGGGCAGGGCAGCATAGCTCTGAGTGTTTCCAAGGATTGCTGTGTGGATTTGTATCCCTATCAATTTCAATGCCACAAATATATCGATCGATTACTATTGTCAACATTGCCATCAAAAAGAAGTCCAACTTCCTTACTTTTGATGACGCACAAATTGATGTAGTATTCAACCATTGGTCGATATCCCAGCAACGTACAACTTGTTTCCGTTCGTCACCCCCGGGCCCATTTAGGGGCTAAGCTTGGCTTTTCAGCGAAATCTTTTAATTAGCACCCAGCCACTCAATTCTCTTCAGTTACAATCGCTTTGCTTCTTTCTTTCCGACCCGTCTGACCTTACCTTTACTTTAGTACCTGTACCTCTAACCCTTATACTACACCTTAATTTATTCCAACACTATGGTAAGTTCCTATGCCGGTACTCTCTTCGTAGCCTGCTCCTAAACATTGGTCTCTTGTCAGGATGAACAATATGATGTTATCGTTCTCGGCACTGGTTTGACCGAATGTATCTTGTCTGGCCTGTTGTCTGTTGAGGGCAAAAAAGTCCTACACATGGACAGAAATGACTATTATGGAGGAGAGAGCGCAAGTTTGAACTTGAACCAGGTATGCTACCGCTCAATGCGTTTGCTATTGATGGGTTCTAACCCAGTTTTCTTAGTTATACAGAAAATTCCGGGATGGAAAAGAACCCCCATCTGAGTTGGGCCGGGAACGTGATTATAACGTCGATTTAACCCCCAAGTTTATGATGGCCAATGGAGAGCTTGTCAAAGTCCTTACTCACACTGACGTTACACGCTACCTTGAATTTAAACAAATCTCCGGATCCTACGTCTATGGTGAAGGGAAAATCTACAAAGTGCCCTCCAGTGAGGTCGAGGCGGTGACCAGCTCATTAATGGGCCTCATGGAAAAGCAGAGAGCCAAGAAGTTCTTTGAATTTATGCAAAACTGGAAAGATGAAGATCCTTCCACTCACCATGGTACGCAGGCATTGATCATCTGGTTGAGAGCATTGACAATTTAAATATTTTCCTTATTAGGCCTCGACCTTGACACAAACACAATGGCTGAAGTGTTCGCTGAATTTAAGTTGGAACCTGCTACTCAGGAGTTCATTGGGCATGCTTTGGCCTTGTATCTTGATAACGAGTAATGATTGGTTGATTCGGATTTGTTATCATGCAGGAGCTAATGACTATTTCAAACCTTATTAGATACTTGAAGAAACCGGCACGTGAGGCATATGAACGCATCGTTCTTTACATGTCTTCTATGGCACGCTATGGAAAGAGTCCTTACATCTATCCATTGTACGGTTTGGGAGAGCTTCCACAGGGCTTTGCTAGATTGAGTGCTATTTATGGCGGAACTTACATGTTGGATAAAAAGGTCGAGGAGGTTGTATGTGAAAACGGCGTATTCGTCGGGGTTAAGTCTGGTGGAGAAATTGCTCGTGCCAAACAAGTCATTGGTGACCCATCCTACTTCCCTGACAAAGTCCGTAAGAGTGGCAAAGTAATCCGTGCCATCTGCTTATTGAAGCACGCTATTCCAAACACAGGGGACGCTGATTCCGTTCAGATTATCATTCCACAAAGCCAAGTGCAACGTAAACACGGTAAGCCTCTCACTATCCGTCGGATCCGATCACTACGTATAAATGCTGATTGTTCTCGTGATAGATATATACATTGCCTGCGTTAGCTCAGCGCATAAGGTTTGCCCGAAGGATCATTACCTTGCCATTGTATCCACATTGGTTGAAACAGACAACCCGGAGGAGGAGATCAAGGCCGGTTTAGACCTTCTTGGCCCTATCACCGAGAAATTTGTAACCATCTCAGACCTTGAAGAGCCCGTCGAGGATGGCACCAAATCCAATATATTCATCTCTCGCTCCTACGATGCCAGCACTCACTTTGAAAGTGTATATGACGAGGTGAAGGATATCTACAAGCGTATCACCGGACAAGACTTGGTACTGAAGAAGAGAGTGAGGGAAGAGGAGCAGGCCTAGGCCATTCATCACCATTGTCTCATTTGCATTTGATGGAATCCTAGTCTTTCCTGAACCCCTATTCAACAGATATGTAAAGTGGGAAATGGCTCGAAATTTCTCTTTCAATTGATTAATACGTGTTTATCCGACGAATAAAATCTAATCTTTGTTACTACATCTGCACGATACGACATGGTAGGGTGCGTAAGAACATGCGCGCGAGCTCTCAGAGATATCACCGTTGCACATGGAGATTTAGGCACGTTTCAAGGCAAATTGTGGAGTTAAGGTTGTGTCAATAGCTTGATGATACATGTCGGAAGGATATGGAAGATCGGACAAATGAATGGATCGTTAAACGGTAAGGAATCCACGGGGTTTCCTTAAACAGCCTGCAGCAAAGAATGCCATACGAATCCCTGTACGGCACATTATCTCTGATACATGCAACCCTGGGCAACCCTTTCCAACACCAACAGATAAAAGAGCCATTTGTTTCCCTACGATGACATCAAGTTGGATTCTATTCATCCCTGAGTTCCTTGGATTGGTTCCATTCTTTGAATTGTTTGTAGCAAGAATAGAGTCTTGTGAGAAGGGTTTGATTGGTGGTTGCTGAACATGCGCAGATCTCTAACGAAGGAATATAAATTGACCACCTCTACGCGTTCGGATTGATTTTCCCAAACCCCTATTGACCACCCTGAATTGCCCAGCCGTAGGTAACTCTTTACTTGATGCTGTTCAGTAACCGTCTTTAACCGCCCACTCCTACCTTAAACTAGTCCGCCCAGCATGTCGAGCTGGACTCATATCTTATTATTAACCGTGTTGGCCATCTCGTCTGCGAGACCGGCAGTCTTACCGATAAAACCCACCAATGCGCCCCTATCCCTCAGCAGCCATGTCTCCCCCATTGCATTACCTAGCCCTTCCACCATCTCTCACTCTATCCCTTCGGTGGAAAAGCCTACTCCCACGCCATCAACCTCGACCACTACTACACACCCTGCTCCCACGCCCGTCACCACAAATCTACCAAATATCACCGACTCGCTCCACCTGCCCGCACCGGAAATATCCACGGGAGCTCCCAGCCAGAGTTCCTCGTCAATTCCTCTAACCGACTCCACCCCGGCTCCAGCCTCTACTCCCACCCCCACCTCCACCGTCTTGGAATCCAGCACTCACTCGGAGTTGTCCGCATCCACTACCCACAGCAGCAGTAGCAGTAATAGTGGCAGCAGCGGGAGTGCGCCCGCAGCAATCAAAAAGCCCTCGATCGTCACGAAGGTCGCCATCCCAACGCCGCCGAGTTCTCTCAATGAGGACACCGAGCGGGCAAGCCATGCCAACGACGGGAACAACCGGTCCTTGATGGCTGCGGGAATCTCCGTGGGGGTCATAGTGTTTCTGGCCTCGGTGGGTATCTTCATCTTCCGAAAGTGGAAGCTCTCGCCATCGCACCGGTTCCGAACGAAACTGGAGGAGGGCAAACCGTACCTCCAGCTACCGTCACGGACCGGGTCGAGACGGGACCTGGTGACCAGCGACCAGGGCTCGGAATTCCTTAAGGAGTTGCATTCTTGAGGGGAGGGGAGATGTATTAATCCAGTAATTAGTTTATTATTTGTCATCGGCTTTGTATAAATAGATTAATCTCTAGAGTAGATAGCAGCAGCAAGAAGGTTGGGATGGGCGGTGGTGTTTGATTTGCAATAAATCCCATCCAATGGTTGGTTCCGTTCATGGACATCAAACGTCGTCTATTATTTAACAGTAAGAATCAGCACGTCGGCCTAGTTGGTGCGCGGCTTCTTGGCCGCGTCCTTCTTCGACGAGCGTTTTCTCTTCTTCTCTTCCGAGCGAGTGGTTTTCTGCTTCAGCTTACGGATCTCCTGTTTGGACCCGAAGTGGCTGTCGTGGAGATGCATGGTGGCCATCCGTTTGGCCGCCGATACTTCGTTGAGGATCTCCAGAACCTTGGTCTCCGACACCTTGTATTCCTCTAGCTGTTTGTTGATTCGAGCCTCGATGTTGTGGACCAGCGAGATGTCTTTCTCCGTCACCAACGATACGGCCCTACCCCCACGACCAGCTCTGGCGGTACGACCGACACGATGAATGTAATCCGTCGGATCCCGCGGGAGGTTGTAATTGAGGACAAGCTGAACCGTGGGAATATCCAGACCACGAGAACCAACATCGGTCGCAATCAGGATGGGCACCACGCTGCTACGGAATTTCCCGAGACTGTTCAACCGCTCGTTCTGGTTCATCATCGAGTGAAGCCCTGTGCAACGAATACCAAGCTCCACCAACATCGACCGAATGGTTTCGGCGGTCTGGCAACGGCCAACAAAGATGATGGTGCTCTTGTCCTTCAGCTCTTCCGACTGTAACAGATGGACCAGGTACGCCTCTCGGACGTACGAAGGCAAGAAGACGTAGTTCTGAGTCAAAGTGGAGACGGTGGAAATGCGGCTGTCACATTCGTAGATGTGAGGGTTCTTGATCAACCCGTCCTCCGCCTTCTTCATCTCCAAGATCTCCTCTGTCATGGTGGCTGTGTAGAGCAAGGTTTGACGTTTTTGGTTGATGTTCTCGAAGATCGTCTCGAGGTCTGGTTTGAAGGTAGGGTCGAGCAAACGATCAGCTTCATCCATCACAAGGAACCGCAGGCGTTTGAAGTTATTCGTGTTGGCGCTGCTGAGCATATGATCGGCCAATCTACCGGGGGTGGCAATCACGATGTGAGGCTTGCGGGCAAGTTGGAGTGCTTGTGCCATCATGTCCATGCCACCAACACACACGCAGATCTTGAGGTTGATTCCCTTACCTAAGACCTCGAATTGCTCGGCGATTTGGAAAGCCAACTCTCTGGTGGGAGTCAGAACCAACCCAAACACACCATAGGGATCTTCGGATAGTTTTTGAAGAATGGGGAGTGCAAACGCGGCAGTTTTACCGGAACCGGTCTTGGCGCCACCAATGACATCTCTACCTATACGCGATGGTTAGATTGAAGCGAACTCGTGAAGGTCTTGGAAGAAACTTACCAGCAAGGATTTCGGGAATTGTGGCACGCTGAATCTCGGTGGGCGAGGTAATGGCCATAGCACTTAAGGCACGAATCAACCAGTTATCAATGCCCAGGGATTCAAAGGTTTTCTTTTGTTGTAGTTCGGCAGGGAGAGACTCTTCCTCGTCCTCTTCCTCCACTTGTTCGCCTTCGTCCTCCCCATTTTCCACCTCGTTGTTACTCTCCTCTTCCCCGTCGTTCTCTTCACCCGCCTCCTCCTCCGATTGAGAAGGCTCTGAATCGGACTTCGTCTCTAGCTCCTCCTGCTCAGAAGCCTCTACCTCCTCAGGCTCAGAGCTATCCCACTCCTCTTCCGAATCGATATTGTCCGGGACTTGGGCACTTTTTTTCACCATATTTCCAACTTCTTTCCAAGATACGCAACCAACCGAAAGCAAGACTACTCCAGGTGGACGTGGATTGTGCCAGACGATCGAGCCGACCATATCGTCGCTTTCCACAGGGCCGAAATTTTTTTTCCTTAAAAAAAAACTCTGCAGATCCTGATCCCCCTCGCTCCTGATCATCTGGATCCGGGTTTGGAGATTCATTGGGGGATTGCGCGCTGTGAAACCTAGGGGGCTCAGCTCATCCTGATGTTCATGTGAGCCCTCCACCAACCTACCACAAGGCTTGGCAGTCCAATCATTATCACAATAACTCGAATGAAGATGACAGTGAAGCCACCATTACGTGACATGCACCCACATTACATAATGATCTTCAACGCGAGTCAGATTTATTAAATTTTCCTGGAGTTTAATGGGACGAGGATTACTGTACAGGGAGTATGAGAATAGCAAGGTGCTCATGGCAATGCTTCCATATATCGATAATATAGCGATGGCAATGGGGCGAACGTTCTATGATACACGAGTGAAAGGAGGCTGGCTGTTGGGGGGGGGGAGATCTCCTCAGTGTTTACCACCACTGGTGTTTCGTTTCAGTTCCATTTCCTCGGTGAAGTGTCGATGGTGCCCTTTGGAAGACTCACAATTATCGCATACTTCGATGCTTTTGAACCATTCATCTTCCAGGATCTCCTCCATGGTGATGCGCTCCGCGGGATTTGGCTCCAGTATGCGCATGAAAAGCTCTCGACACCCTGGCGGCAGCTTGTTGAGAGGCTCATATGTGCCGAGGCGTCGAAGCTCCAGGTAGTTTTTGTAATTGGGGTCGTTCTTCGTGGCGGTTCGGAATGGGATTCCGCGATACAGCATGGCGTAGTAGACGATCCCACAGGCCCAGATATCCACCTCACGCGCGTCATACTCTTTGTTGGTGAACGCCTCTGGGGCTATGTAAGGCTCAGAGCCACATATACCACGGGAAAGATGGGCCTGACGTTCCCAGCACATCCTGAATACGTCCGACACGCCGAAATCGGTGATCTTCAGGTGACCGTTGTAATCGAGGAGTAGGTTCTCCGGCTTGATGTCTCGATGGGCAACACCCATCGAATGAAGGTAGGAGACACCTTGAATCAGCTGTTTGAAGCAGCAGTTGATCTCGGTGGTTGACATGGTTCCGTTTTTAATCACGTTGTAAAGATCTCCACCCGGACAAAACTCCATCACCTCGCACCACTGTTCGTTCTCGTCCAGGACAAGGTCCACCGTCTCCACCACGTTGATGTGGTGCAAAGAGGAAGATATGCAGAATTCTGAGGTTAGCTTCTTGACGTATTCCCGTTCCCCTTCATCCTTTCTACGACGACGGAACGACTTCACCGCATATAACTTGTCACCGTTGGTCGAGTCGATCTTGTGGGCAAGACGGACAACCGCCGTCGCACCTCGTCCGATACATCCTTTGTCGCAGATGTATTTCTTGTTGAGGTAGTTGTCGCGCTTCCCGCACGAGCGTTTACTCTCCCCGCTTTCGGAAGGAGTGGGCGAGTTGAAAATGCGCTGCAGGAGGTTCGGCTTACTCTGTTCCGAGTCCGATTCGTCGGAATAGGTGTTGTCGTTGTCAGGCTCGGGAAGTGGGAGGGAAAAAACATTGCTGGGGGTGGATTTTGGGAAAGGGGACTTCTCCCCACGCGGTGCCGGAGTTTCTCCGAACAGTCCTGGCTCCGCTCTGCGCCGGACGTTCGAATCCATCGCAGGAGCCCAAAAATCAGGAGAGAAGGTGACCATCTTGGCTGGTAAAGGTAGAGAGAGTAGCGAAGAAGGACTGGCTAAATAGAACGGTATAAAATAACGATCAGAGGATCCCGTTCAAATCTCAAGTCAAAGAGGGGGGATTCGGTAGAGGAATTTGTTTTGGTCCAGAAATTCTAGGAATTCGTTTTCAGCCAGGTATTTATCCAGCGGAAAATATGCAGACTCGAATAAACATGGGGATCTCCTCATTGTGAGATCATTCCTCTAAATTCGATATTAACCAACTAATGTGGTGGGTGATTAAGCCCCTGCGGTGGACAACATAGTAGCTATTTTTCCAAACAACCACATGGAAGGAGTACTCCCCCAATTGGATTCACGCCAGACACCAGCCAGAGTTTGGAATTCTTTTTATCCGCGAAAGGTAGTGGGATCATAATAGCGATTTGCAGAATGATATGGTATCTGCAATCTGCGTAGCCAGCGATTGTTCGTGATTGCTCACAATGGGGATAAGGTTAACTTCGCCAAGAACAGGTTGGAGGCAGAGGGTATTGGGGTGGGCTTCTTTCGATGGTTTTTGCATAGCTGGCAAATAGGGGGCACTGGGAAATTGCCACTCTGGTTCTAGACTGATCGCCATGAAATCCCCGTATTCGCCATTGAAATGGTCGAGCAAATGAACCCCCATATTTACCTTTGGAAATAGTGTCCCATAAGAATTCTACTTTTCACCACACTGATTAGAGATTTGATTATTTCCTTATTTCCAAAAGCTACACAAGCATACAAGCGGAGTAGCTATTTGGCCCTGGTAAAATGTATACTCATTTGAACGCTTCGAAGCGTGGCATCCCACGCTCTTGTCAAGGCAGGGTTTCTTCTCAGCAGCTGCGACGCCTGCCACATGTCTCGTTAAATCGACTTCGCTCAAGTCGACTTGGCGTTGGCCTTCGAAGCATATCTACAACGATAGAGAACACCTCGTGTCGAAGCTTGTCCACACTACCAGGCGTTCTGGACATTTCGGAGAAAGTGGATTTCTGGAAGGAAATTATGCAATTAGAGCGTCAAGCGGCTGGCGATGCCAAAGAGCTCGTCGAAGTGGTCAAAGAGAAGCGGGAGAAGGGCGGCCTGGGGAAACTGCTGGCCTTGTCTAGCCCAGACCTTCCGAAATTATTCGGTAGGTGAAAGCAGTCTACTATGCCCTCGATAAGTTGATGTGGTTTTGCAAACACGCTTTCCTAACACGCTTATCTTACCTTTACAGCCGGTGTACTCTGTATGTGCACTTCCTCAGCAATCACACTGGTAAGCGTTCGCTTGACGCACCCCCTCCCTTCACGGCCAAGTCACTAAACACCTATCAACAGTCTGTGCCCTACCTTATAGGCCGTATCATTGACGTGGTCACGAAAAAAGCCTCGGCCCCTCTTGGCATGACACCAAACCAATTTTTCACTGCGCTGGCCGGGGTTTTCGTACTCGGCGGGCTCGCTAACTTTGGACGCGTGGTAACTTTGAAGCTAGCTAACGAAAAAATCACAGCACGTCTTCGAACCAGCCTCTACCGTAGCATTATGGGTCAGGAGATCGCGTTCTTTGACGCCACACGTAGCTCCGACTTGGTCAGTCGGTTGACACTAGATACCACCGTGGCAGCTAAGACAGTAACCAGCAACGTGTCTGATGGATTGAGGGCCTTGGCTTCGGCCTTTGTGGGCTTTGGTATGATGTCCTATATTTCACCGAAGCTTTCCTTGACCATGATGGGATTCGTCCCTCCGTTCGCCGTCGGTGCAGCCATGTACGGCAGACGGGTTAAGAAGCTTTCCCGCTCCACCCAGGATGCATTGAGCGATATCAACGTGACGGCGGAGGAACGCATCAGCAACATCCGTACCGTTCGCGCCTTCACCAAAGAGAAGGCGGAAGTCGAGCTTTACGAAAACCAAGTCAACGGGATCCTGACGCTGGCCAAAAAGGAGGCCTACGCCAGTGGAATCTTTTACGGGGTCGCCGGAATGTCTGGGAACCTCACGGTCTTGGCGGTGCTCTCGATGGGGGGAACCATGGTGCTGAACAACGAGATCACCATCGGCGCACTGTCTTCTTTCCTCATATACACCGCGCACGCGGGTTATTCCATGATGGGACTGGCCTCTTTCTTTGCTGAAACCATGAAAGGTTTAAGTGCGTGCACCAGGCTCTTCCAGTTGCTGGAGCGTAGACCAGAGGACCTGGTCAATGGGCAACAAACCATCCCCAACCTCCAAGGAAAGATCGAGTTCGACAATGTTGACTTCGCCTATCCCACTCGACCAGACAATCAAGTGTTCAAGCAACTTAATTTCTCCCTCGAGGCCCACTCGGTGCTGGCCGTTGCCGGTGCCTCTGGCGCTGGTAAGACAACCATCGCCTCACTTTTGCTACGCTTCTACGACCCCGAGAACGGGTCAGTCAAGATCGACGGAGTGGATCTGAAGGAGTTGGAGCTTCACTGGTGGCACAATCAAATCTCCATCGTCAGTCAAGAGCCGGTTCTGTTTGCCAGCACCATCCGCGAAAACATCCGCTACGGCAAGCCAGACGCGCAGGATTGCGAGATCGAGGAGGCCGCCAAAATCGCCAACTGCGGGTTTATCGAGGAGTTCCCAGATGGCTTAGACACCTACGTCGGAGAGCGTGGGGTTGCATTAAGTGGCGGACAAAAGCAAAGGTAATTGGATCGCAGGGCCATACCAAGCCATCAACTAACCGATCGTATCCCTTCGATAGAATCGCCATCGCCAGAGCACTCCTGTGTAATCCCGCTATCTTGGTCTTGGACGAAGCTACCAGCGCTTTGGACAGCGAGAACGAAAAGCTGGTTCAGGAGGCACTTGATCGGCTCACCCGTAATCGTACAGTGATCACCATCGCCCATCGCCTCTCCACACTTAAGAATTCCGATGTCGTGATTTGTCTCGAGCATGGACAGATAGCCGAGATGGGCACTTACGAACAGTTGGTTGCCCATGAGGGTCCCTTCAAGAAATTGATTGAAGGCCAAATATTGGAAGTGTAACTAAACGGTAGAGCAAAAACCATCGTAAATTAATGAAACCCCCCAAATAAACTTCATCTGGTATTTCCGCGCAATCTAGCCAGCATCTCTACCATGCCGCAGCGGGCGCATACCTAATAGAATGGCTAGCTTATGAACTGCGCAAACAGGGTGATTCACGTTTAATGGGTTTACTGAATGATTCATGTTGATGGGGTCACTAGTCAACCATTCCAATCGAGATATACAACACATGCAGTAGGGATCAATCCTCATGCGCAACATTTCTGCGAACCGAGTTTGAGACATCCTCGGTGGATTTTGGAAGTTTCGAAGAGCCATTCGAATCGGATGCTACAGGGGTTTCCACGGAGCTCTTGGTGGACCGGTTGTCGGATGTTTGGGGAGCTTGGTCGTTGGCGGATTCTTGTTTCTTTTTGGGATCTTCTGACCCATGATTGCCGTATCCTGAATAGCTCATGCTACGGAGGACCATCCTCGAGGTCCTTGGGGTGTTGAGGGCACGTAGAGCAATGTTGGTTGTCAGCATTGTGTTGGGTTGGTCGAGCATGTGCAGGGTATCCCATTATATACAACTTTTCAGCTATGGATGAGTAACGCAAGCCCTCAGTAAGGTTGGTCAACTACATGCCAGCTAACCAAGTGACGAGGTAAATGATGGCATCAATGAGGTAATCTGACAATCGAATCGTAGCTTACATCCACATTACAATCACGAGGGATCGGATTCCATGTTTCAGCGTCCGAGAATTCAGGCATGATTCACTCTAGAATCATATCACTTGGAATGGAATCAGATAAGTGGGCAGCAGGTGGGATCCTACCAAATCTAGCTTAGATTTGATATTCACCAGAACATTTGTAATTGCCCTACGCGCCATTACCCTCAAGATGGATGGTATTTTCCAAGCTGGGGAGATTCCCATTTTGGGACTTGATTTTTCATCAATCCGCTCGATCTAGAGCCTCGGCAATCAAATAAAGTTCCTCAGCTTAGGGAAGAGCGGAGAAGTATAAATAGGAATGTGTCTAGGCTCCTCAACATTACTCGAAAATCGATCTACAATTAACATGTCTGCCGTTGAAAAGACCCTGTACGAGACCCTGGGTGGGGAAGAGACCATTTCCAAAGTGGTCGATGTGTTCTACAGCAAGTACGTCCTGAACGACGAAAGAATCAAGCATTTCTTCGTCGGCGTCGACATGGAGAAGCAGCGCGTCATGCAATCCAAGTTCCTGTCATTCGCCTTCGGTGGCCCCGCCTTCAATGGAAAAAAGATGAACATCGCGCATCGCCATCTCAAGCTCACCGACGATCATTTCGATGCGGTCATGGATGATCTCGGTAAGGCCCTACGCGACTTCGATGTTCCCGAGGAAATTATCGCCAAGGTGGCTGCAGTTGCGGAGACCACACGCAACGATGTCCTTGGTCGTTCCGAGAAAAACCCCGCTCCGAAGGAAATCCAAATGGACCACGTGGACCGCACCCTGCTCCATACCGATCCGGTTTATCGCTACAAGTATGTTGCCAAGTTTGTTGATTTTTCCGACAAGGATGTCGAGGCTATCAAATCGGTGTCCGAGCAACTGGCTCCTCTCGGTGCAGTCCTGGTGGACGCGGTTTACGACAAACTCAGAGCCTTTGATATCACCTGGGAATCCATGGCCAAGCGCCACGAAGGGTATGCCGGGGAGGTGGTAGAGAACGTGCGCGATCTCAAGGTCGATAGCTCCCAGATTAAGTACCGAAAGGATATGCTGACCCGCTACATCGGCCGTCTTCTAACCAACCCGTACGACGAGAGAATGATCAAATACCTTGACTGGGTCGCTAAGATCCATACCGACATCCCAGGAAAGAAGTCCAAAATCAACGTTGAGTACATCCATATCTCTGCGCTTCTTGGCTTCGTAGAAACCACCCTGATATGGGCGGTTAGCACTCTGAAGCTCGAGAGGGAGCACGAGCTTCAAGTGATTCTGGCCTTCAACAAGGTTCTTTGGCTTCAGAATGATTTCTTTGCTAAATACTACGCCAAAGATGGCTCCGACGTACCTGCATCCTTTGGTCTGCACGCACATCCAGCACCAGCGCCCAAATTTAACCTCAACAGCGCATTGGTCGGTGGGCTTGTAGCTGTTCTTGGATTATTGCTTGCTCAAAGATTCTGAATTCCCGTCTTAGTCCAACCCTAATTACCATTTTAGTACATCATTGTGAATAATCTACAGTAAATAAACCATTACGTTCTCCTGCGGATAATATGGGATTGTCAGTGATTTCCCACCATATTCCAACTCACCTATTCCAGGAAAGCCCAATAGCAATTGTACGTGGGAAAGCGGAGACTGTTGGTAGGAAGGGCTGAGTTATCATTTGTGGCTTGGTTGAGATACCTGTTTATCTGTCAGTGACGAGTTGGTTGAAATCAAGGGGGAGGTAGTCTTCTCCTAATGGCGAGTAATACAGTCCCAAGATCACATGGATCAAACAATAGAGTCCCACTTTCCCACACCTTCAACCAAAGCTCACGTCAGGTCAGCGAACGTTGTTTTCTCAACTACACCCAGGCAGCTATTCAACACAACCCTACGTCTATCTTCTACTCTACCCACTCAGTATGCTTGGACTTGCCGTACGCCTGATACCAGCCAACTCCAGATTACTTTTGAAGAAGCAAACACCTGCGGTGTTTGGTTCGGTATTTACACGTCAGGTAAGACTACTGGGCGATTCCTTGGAACCCTCTCCTATCGACTAAACCCGCAACACCGTTAGAATTCCAACCGAACCGCAATCAGCCAAGCCCTTCGCAAGAAGGTTCCTTTTCCAGGCGCTTCAGATTCCTACTTCACCCAAGAGATGACCTTCATTGGCAAGACCGAGGCGATACCCACTTACCACGTCATGGATTCAGAGGGCAACATACTAGACCCCTCGCAGGAGCCTGAGGTTAGCGGCGATTTGAGCATATTGTATCCTGTGTATTCTCAACCATCGAAATCTAGGTTTCACCCGAGTTTGCGATAAAGATCTATGAGGATATGATCACTTTGAATATCATGGACTTGATTCTTTACGAAGCCCAGCGTCAGGGACGCATCAGCTTCTACATGACAAGCTATGGTGAAGAGGCGTACATAGGAAGCGCTGCGGGCCTCTCCAGCGAGGATATCGTCTTTGGACAGGTGAGCAACAGCCATCGAGGTCGTTAGTGAAGAAGTCATTACCAACTCTGTTGATTTTAGTATCGTGAAAGCGGGGTTCTGCTTTACCGCGGCTTCACTATGGACGAATTCATGAATCAATGCTATAGTAACGAGCTTGATTATGGCAAGGGTCGCCAGATGCCCGTCCACTACGGCTCCACCAAGCACAACTTCCACACCATATCCTCCCCTCTAGGCACTCAAATCCCCCATGCCGCAGGCGCCGCATACACCCTGAAAATGGAGGGGAAGAAGAATTGCGTGATGTGCTACTTTGGCGATGGTGCGGCCAGCGAGGGAGACTTCCATGCTGCCTTGAACATGGCGGCAACCATGAAGTGTCCCGTGATATTCTTTTGCCGGAACAATGGGTTCGCTATCTCCACACCTACCTCCGATCAATATCGTGGAGATGGTATTGCCAGTCGAGGAATCGGCTACGGAATAGACACGATACGTGTGGATGGTAACGATGTGTGGGCGGTATATAATGCAACCAAGGAGGCCAGAAGACTCGCAACCGAAGAACATCGACCCGTCTTGATTGAGGCCATGACTTACCGAATTGGCCACCACAGTACTTCAGACGACTCCTCCGCCTACCGGTCGAAGAAGGAGGTTGAGGATTGGGAACGCACAGACAACCCGTTGGTCCGCATGCGCAAATACCTTGAAAACAAGGGATGGTGGAACGGAGAGAAGGAAAAGTCCTTCCGCAGTGACATTCGTATCAAACTGCTCAAGTCGTTCACCAACGCAGAAAAAGCCAAGAAACCCGCTGTGAAGGAGATGTTCGAAGATGTGTACGACCAGCTCACACCCAACCTGATCGAGCAGAAGGCTGAATTGGAGGGGATTCTAAAGAAGTACCCCGAATACTACCCATCTATCAAGAACCATGCCCAGAACTGAGCGTGGCGATTGTTTATTGTTCATGGCCTTGATTGATTGTTACCCAATTTAACCATCGCATAATCAAATGGATCCCCACCCAGTAATAAACGCGAGAAGCATTCTGTTATATTGTATTTGATTCTAGGTTTATTCATACGGTTGATTTACACACTAAAAATTGCCCGTTCGGCAATCTGATAGCTTTGGAATTAGACTATGGAACAGTGTCAAATATCATAATATTCAACGGCAGGTGGATTTACAATGCAATGGCTTCGGGTGAGATTTGGAAGATCTCTGGGCGCAGGAAAGTGTGCTCTCTATTGGATTTTAGGATGAAATAGCCACGGGATAATCCGGTGGATTTGTCGACCTCGCACATGGATTTATAGATCCGCTCTACGGAGACATAGTAACTGGGGTATTTGGATCTAGAAGGACGAATTGGTGAGTACGGGCGCGAATGAAACTTCCCGGAACCTCCCGTTTATATATGGAATTTACCTAGTCACATCCATAATCAGCACCTGTTGCCGGTCTGCATTGTATCCGCCAATGGGGGAGAAATGACCTTCGCCAGCCTGGTCAAGGCCTCGACGGGAAAACGAGAGCACGATGTGCTCGGTGCCTCTGGAGCAGACCCGTTTGAGGTCGTCAACGAACTCTTGTAGGGTTACATCTCTGGCTGATTTGGCCTCGACTTCGCAATGGTTTTGCGCCAATTCTATAGAACGACTAGATTTAGTCGGGGAGAGGGTGTGCCTCTATCTAACAGAATACTCACCTAAAAACTCTGAATCGTTCACGCCGTTGCACTTGAACTGCTTGGCAGGATCGAACCCTTCCAATAACTCCTCGCTGTACCTAGAATGGAAGAGTGAATACTCCATTGTCACGTGGTTACAACACCAGATATCCACTAACCATCTCCAGTTGCCTTTCCACCGCTTCTTGGGATCGATCTCCATAGCATTCAACACCATTGCCAGAGAGCTAGGGCCACAATCTAGAATAATCCATGAATATCTGCCACCCGAAGGAAATAAATCGACTAGATAGCTTACATGAGGGCTCTGACTGGGTTGTGAAATTGCCCACCAAGTTGAAATAGCCTTCCGCGTATCCTTGGCATAAGCTCTCCTTGAATATTTGTTTTCCCTCCTCTGAGGTAAACGATGTCAGACATGCAGGGAGCTTTTGGCGATAGTGGGTATTTAACAGGACGCTGTAATCCCCACGACAAGGAAGCTTGAATGAGGAGTGTGGTTGGTCGACCTCAAGGGGAAGGTTGTTTAAAGCAACAGCGCGGACATTCTGCGTTTTCGAAACCATATGCCGAAGTAGGAGCTTATTGATTGGTCGAGAAAGTAAAGAGGGAGCATTATTCCGGGATACAATACGAAAACTATTCATCATATACATGTGGCGAGGAAAGAGGGAACTGATTGTTTGTTCATGAGATCTCATTCCCTATTATATATCTTTTCAACGCGACCCCCTATTTCCAGGGTGCCATCTCAATCTGATAGATGAAGACTTTTTTGGAAAGACGGAACGGTGTGGTTACTTGATGTGATACTCCTCAATAATCTGATTGTTTCATGACCAATCATTTGGCAGCGATGTAAAAATCTGATAACGCAATGTCTGGACTATGTAGTACCAACTTATTGCTAAGAAAAATCAGATAAAAATTGCTGGAAAATTATCAGATGCTCTGATGTAAGAAAGATTATTAATCTGTACTGCTTAGGAATTGGATGGTTGGCCTGAAATAGGAAGCATTCGTATTATCAGATTCCCCATATTCAATTCACTAGATGTAGAGTCCAATAAGAGTAACTTCTCTGCTAGAAAGAACCCATAAGGGAAACAGATTCCAATTCTAATCAGTTTATGTGCTGAAAAGACCCAATTAAGCAGTTTCCCAAAGAGATTTGATTTTAAACGCTACCAAATTTTCACATCCAATGTCCATGGACTCGTACGGAATTCGACGGATGATTTCTGCTGAACTTTCCATAACTCGGGCAACTAAATGCCATAGGATATGTAAATTACGTAACAAATTGATGGTACAAGACAAATCTGTTTATTGAAAATGTCACAATACCCAGCAAGCACCATGACAACATATCTATAAAATTTAATAGAAAGTGGAAGGACGCTTGGCAATGAAGAGGCTGCGGTTGGCCTTGTTGGCAGGGCGAGCAACACGGTGAGGAAGAGGGAAACGAAGCTTGGGAACCATAAGCTGCTTGATGTAGGGACGACGGACATCAGCGTTAGCGACTTCAGCAACACGGATGATTTGGATGGATCTGAAGCGAGCACGATGGCGAGCGGCCATGTCTTGGTAACAAGCCTCGACGGCGTCGTTTCTGGTCAACTCACGGTATTCCTTGTACATGTTGTGGGTACCGGAGCGAGAGTCATAACGAAGCCAGATACCGAAGGTCTTGATCTTCAAGGGGTTCTTCTCGAAGATCTCGTTCAAGGAAACGATCTCACCGGCAGCCTTCTTGACCTTCTTGAGCTTGGTCAAGAAGTACCAGAAACGACTCTTGGCAACGACTTCATTAGGAGCGAAGATTCTCATACGGAAGAGTCTGGGAACGGGCTCCTTCTCGGAAGGGAGCTTGCGGCCAATGATTTGGTATTCGTGGAGCTACACATGAAGCGAGTTAACAACCAGTGAATAAGCGAAGGGTAATGGATGCATCACGAAGATTGATTGATGATTTCTACGCAACCAAGAATATGCACTTACTCTACCCATGATACTACAAGGATTCAAGCGATCTACACACGTAAAGGAAGAGGGTCAAAGAGGAATCTTCAGAACCTCTTTTAATCACTCATCACGGACATTTCTCAAATTCATTACCTGATTGGCTTTCCCGAATTTTTTTCTATCACCCCAGCTCACTTTTTTTCCTTCATAAGATGGTGGTTTAGTAGCCTAGTGACTTGCACTATCTGTGCGAGATTGTGTTTAAATCGAAGTAGGGTTGGGGTTGGGATCAAGTATATGGATGAACCTACACTTATTTCTTTCGGTGCTTGTTGAACCAGACCCCTTCCTTTATTTTGTACAATTTAGTTTAATAAAATGATTCAATTAGATATAGAAGAGGAAGCTGAGGAGAGATGAAAACGCAAGGAATAGTTGACACGAAATTGGGGAACTTTTCTTCTATAGGAATGGAATAGATTACACGGGAAGGGCATTCGACGAGCTTAACGGAATCGATAGTTGAACACAGGGTAAGGCTTGTTCCGTAAAACGGCCTCAATCTCACTCAAGACCTGTTCGTTCAGCTTGGGCAAAACTCCCAAAGCTTTGACGTTGTCTTTGACTTGTTCAGGGTTCGAGGCTCCAAATATGGCACTGGAGACCTGGGAGTTTTTGATGGTCCATGCCAATGCCAGTTGTGCAGTTGTACAATCTAGTTTCTTGGCGATAGGCTGTGGTGAATAGATCGGGGTTAGTTTGCTGGGGAAAACAACTCATCACCGCTCCCACACGGTACCTGAAGCTCTTTAACTTTCTCGATCTTTGCTTGCCCTTCGGGGGTCGCCAACGAGTCACGGATTCTATTCAATGCCATATTTTCATCTCCCGACAAACGCGAGCCTTCGGGAATCCCGTTATTGTACTTGCCAGTCAGGATACCCACTGCAAGTGGTGACCAAATAGTTGCTCCTAGTAAAGGCTTTTGTTGAGTACTCCGATGGTGGATCTATTCGATAATCACGCGTTTACCCATCTTGAGCGTCTCGAAGATAGATTGGTACTCAGTTTCGATTCGTTCGCGGTGGAACATGTTGTATTGCGTTTGTTCAATCTGAAAAGCGTGATGAGCATCTCGTTGTGAATCCAACTTCAAAGATTCCTACCACTGGTCCGACTAATCCGAGACGTTGCGCTACCATGTGGGCTTCAGTTACTCTTTGGGCGCCCCATTCACTGGTTCCTAGATGAATTAAGAGTATCGGTATCAGGTGTTGATACAGCTTCGCCAAAATTCTTACCCCAATAAAGTGCTTTTCCCTGCTGGATTACATGGTTAAAGGCTCGGACGATTTCTTCCATCGGAGTGTCAGGATCGGGTCTATGGGCCAGAACAAGGTCCACATACTCCAGCTGTAGTCTTTTCAAGCTAGCATTTAGGCCTTCTACAATGTGCTTTCGAGAAAGACCACGATCGTTGGGACCTTGGTAACGAAGAGTGTTTATGATGTGAGTGCCGACATCGACGTGACTCGAAGTTCACTTACCATCGCCGCCCCAGAAAATCTTCGTGCTGATCACAAACTCTGAACGTCTCCAGCCCGCCAATTTGATGACTTGTCCGATGGCAAGTTCCGCTCTTCCACCACCGTACACCTCAGCAGTATCAAAATAGTTGATACCCAAGCTGAACGCGGTCGTCATGCACGAATAGCATACATCTAGTTGAATTAGTTAGAGAACTTATGCCCTACCTCCCAAACCGCGGGTCGAAAGTTCGCAGATATGGGAAAAGGTTACGGACCTTGTGATACTTGGCCACCATAAGTAAGCCTAGAAGGGAATCCGTCAGCTAAAAAAGCAACTTTCTAACCCCACAGGTATAACGAACCAGCTTCCAAGTCCGAGCACGGATACTTTCAGGCCTGTGTTTCCTAGTTTACGATACTCCATACGAACGGAAGCGCTCTGCTTGTTGCTATAAAAGAAAGCGTTCACAACACACACACTAGTATATAACCATGAAATCTTTTCAGAGATCCTATTGGATTACTGATGTATGATGAACATCCTCTAATCGTGACTCTCAAATCAGCATGGCATTGTTTCCGTATTTTTCACGACCTTTGAAAATTGTTTATCCGTTTTGCCTGCAAATGGTAAGGGTCCGAGATGGATCCAAATATACAGCTCGATATACAGCTCGATTTACAGCTCGATATACTACTCAATATACTACTTAATATACTGCTCAATGTACCACTAAATTGAATGCTTGAATACTTGTGACTTATCTCGAATTGCTGCTAAATGGGGTAAGCTAAAAGCTCTTTCCGCTCGTCTACATGTTACTTTCGGCCATTCTACCCAATATTTTTGCCATCACTTTTTTCGTTTGATTCGTTTGTTTGATTCCTTCCTACCCATCGAGTGAATTTGCTTCCATGAGCCTAAATAGAAACAAGTCCAGAGGAAGCCTCGATTCCTTTGAGTTAGGCTCAGATACGGCCGACATTCGCGCTGAACATGGTGCAAGGGCACCCAAAAATATCTGGAGAAGGTTGCTTCAAAAATGGAAGCTATCCCTTGGAATGTTGGCTGCCATTGCGCTTTTGATAACCTCACTGGCGCTGTTTGCCCATTACAAAGACAGTTTATTGCCCAAGCTAGAGCAGCTAAGCCAATGGATCCGGGACCGCGGGTTCCTGTAAGTCAGTTCATTTCCTTCTCGTAGGTTGAAAAACTGACCCTTTTCTTAGTGGGGGCCTTGTGTTGACTTTGTTGATCACCTGCACCGGATTTCCACCCATTTTTGGTCTCAGCACCTTGACTACATTTTCAGGCTTTGTGTACGGCTTCCCACTGGGCTTCGTGCCAGCCTTCTTGGGGGCGTTCATAGGGGGCACTTGCTGTTTCATTATGTGTCGCAGGTACGGGCGCAGATACGTTCGAAAAGTGCTCACCGCTCATCACGTCATGGCGAGAATAACCCAGGCCATCGAGAAAAAGGGCTTCAAGGTAAGCGAAGCACCGAGCGAAACTCAATACCAACACGTCGGTAACCATTCTCCATTCAGCTGTTTTTACTCATACGGTTTGCACCCTACCCGTATAATGTTTTGAACGTGACCCTCGCTGGAACCACCATCCCAACCACCCAATTTCTGTTGGTTACTGGCATCTCGCTAATCAAGCTCCTGCCACAAATCTACATCGGCTCACAGCTCGTCAGCTTTGCCGACTCCATTACTGAACATCCATCTGCTTTGAAGATCCTTGGTGTGATAGCAGCGATCACTCTGGGAGTGGGCTTGCTAGTTTATGTATACTGGCTATCCAAGAAGCTAGTGGATGAGGTTGTGGACGACGAAGAGGAGCAGGATGGGCTTGTTCATGGTGATCGCGATTCTATATGGGCGTTGGAGAGCCGATCAAGCGATGAGATCTAGGCCAGAGTAATGATCAAGCGATGGGCTCCTCCATTGTCATAATAATCTTTATTAATGTATTATAAGAATGATGTCTTGGCCGTGGAGCAATAAACTCCGGATTTCAGCAGAAGTATCAATGCTCTTTTCGCGACCATCCAAATACACTCTCGCGATCCTTCACCAATTCCTCGGTTGGCCTACAGTAGCTAGTTAGATGGGGGGAGGCAGGGACATGGGAAGAAGCAGACCATGTACCAATAGTGATAGTTCGTTTTTAACGTCAGAATCTCCGGGTGTCCCTCGAGGTTGACAAGCCTTATTCGTACGTATGTATTGTCAGGCGAGTTCTTGAGTACTTCGAGCAGGACGTCTAGATTGGGTGTTTCCAGGCCATTCACATGTGTAATGAACTTGGTGGGTGCCTTAAAGAAATGAGCACCTGTCGCAGGCAGTTCCAACCATCAACGAAAGCTTACCAGTCCGTAATTGTTGGCTGGCGAGCCGAAATTACAGGAAGATACATAAACTCGGGAAGGGATGGTCTCCGCTTGACGTAGCACTGCCTTATATGGCTCTGAGACAGACAACACTAAGTGAATGGCATCATCGACAGTGGCGTAATCACGGAAGCTTTACCTTGAAGCACTGCTCCACACCATCTCACCACTCTAGTGGTACCCTCTCCTGAGCAAGGGGCGGTTGGGACGGTCATGGTCAACTCCTTCGAATCCCTCAAAATAGTCTGCTGGAAAGGTTAGCATGGTTTAGGCTAGTGACCAGAGCAGTGTTTACCATCTCGATATCAGTCCGATAGTATTGAACGTCCATGTCGATTAGCTGCGTACAAGGCTGTCCGTTCACCGCCAATATGATATCCAGCTCTTTTAAGACTCCCTGGCACGGGCTGCCCGCTTCAACTCTGTAGATCTGGAACACATCCAGACAAGCAGGGTTGGTTTCCTTGAAGAGCTTGATCCAGAAATAAGAGAAACCAATATCCCTAGCCTCATCAAACGACAACGTAGTCAACTCTATGGTAAGCGCCCTGAGGGTGGGATGCTTCCCATCTCTCAAATCATCCAGGATGGGGAGTATGATATCGATGGGAAGCCCGAGCTGGATCTCCTTTTCGCTTCCGTTGTCATCGGCTGATCCCAGGTAGTTCAGGAATAAGCCTTGAACGTGTCCCTGAGCATCCACAATGACTCCGTTGTCACAGGTGTACGGCACCGACGACCCAAGAGTAATTGCATCAAAGTTCACGCTTCTGCAGAGTGGCGTTATGTGATTCGAGCTTCGTAGGTAAATGCCATTCAAAACTGCTTACTTGAACCGAGGAGGATGATTCTCGCTAAATCCATAGTTCTTCACGTACGATACAGCCGTCTTGACGAGCACCGGGAGATCGGAATGGTTGAATCCGAAGAAATAGCAATCTTGCCCTAGGAAGCTAACGGTCACTGGCTGATGGGTCGAAGCGGCATGCGCGCAAGTACTCACCGTCCTCCACCGGAACCTCGCTGATCTTAACATCCCTCACAATATCTTTATCCACCAAGTTGGTGTCGTACGAGAGGAACACAAGATTGTGCTCGGGATGGAAATACACGATGTTTCCAGGGATTTTGATTGAATCGGCAATAATAATGGTCAAGTCACCCAGAGACACCGGAACTAGAGAGCGGCTGACAACAACAATCCCCTTCGTTGCGTCTACAATCACGCCATAGCCCTCTGTCTGAAATCCGTGTGTCAGGGATCATTGACACCAAGAAAGACAGAAAGAAGCGCTTACATTGACGAGTCGGAACCCATCCAACGTCAGCGGCATATAATACTTAATTTTGACAAATGAACGGATAAAATCCATATTGGATCGGCAAGTATCTTTTGCCAACATGTCTGCGGTTACACGACGGCGGAGCTCGGGTACTGGCGGCGGGCCCAGGTCGGTGAATAGCCAGTAACCCGATGAGTCTAGAAATGTTAGGCGTCAGACCATGCAAATACATAGAGGGCCAGGCTAGCTAACCATCTTTGACGGCGATCTTGAATGGCGACCAGTGACGCTCCATTCGGACAATCTTCAGCCTCACGTCTCTCCGATTTGCGGCGTAGTGGTACTTGACTGGAAAATGCTCCCCATCCGAGATTCGCTTCATGATCTCAACGAATGCATCCAGGTTAGGAGTTGGTTCGTTGTTGGCCGAGGTGATGACTACCCCGCCTCCAAACCACATGCCGTAGCCTCCAGCAACATACACCCCGCCTACTGGTATCTTGTAGCTCATGGCAATCTGATAAGAGAGCTCGTTGAAGACACCACCGCCTATCATGACGTATCGATCGGGAGTACTTCCATCAAAGAATCAGTACGTGAACAAAGCCTAAAAGCCACGAAACTTACAGCGAATGGAGGTCCTGGACAACGATGTCGAAATGCATGATTCTGTCCCCGCGCTCGATCGTCAATTGAACCTTCTCACCCACCGAGGTATCCAACACCTCTTCCAGGTGAGTAAAATCGATCGTGTAGTTTCCATTGAGCTTCACCAATATATCCCCCTCCTCCAAGGATCCAAATGCTGGCCCATTTGGAATGACGGAAGCAACAACAAGCATCCCCCTGCTCTCGGGGAAGGTGATTCGGATGGCTTTCTCCGTCTCTGGGAGCAGCCCCAGCCTACGCGTCTCATTGAACGGTTCGTACCTGGTCATGAAGCATGTCAGCTCCTCGGTCAGCAATGCAAGCGGGGCGAGACTCACATAAATCTCACTTGGATTGTGCCTCTAGTGATGGGCTCCCCGTTTTGGATGCACTTTAAGGCTCGAATTACGTGGTCCAAAGGGAGATAGTAATTACTGGCCGCTTCATCGCTTCCGGCTGCGCCGATGGACATCAGTTAGGCGAGATCACATAGACGAGGTCACATCACTCCATACCAGATTGAAGTGCTACTGCTCTCCCATCAATGTCGATTACTGGGCTGCCGGAGCTACCACCGCTAGCACTTGAGGCAGCCTGATAATAGAACGTGCTGTTTCGAAAGGTCAGTGGTGGTAACGATATTAGAGCAATGGGCGCCCTACTTGAAGTCGCTGTAGTTGCCAGGCCCATAGATGCTGGTATTCCGGTGCAATTGGGAAATACATCCCGCAAGGATAGACAGCTGATCCCCGTTGTCGTTGCCTATCACACGGATCTCCAAACCCACCTCGGCCGCGGACGGCTCCAACGGGATTTCGGTGATGGGCATATACTTGATCTTGGATGGATCGAAACGAAGAAAGCTACACTAACCAATGTATCAAACAACCTTGCGTCCTCGGATACACAGGCTACTTACCCAAAGTCATGGACAGGATCGCTAGCATAGATGGCTGTGAGTTCAGGCTGTAAGACGAGAGGGTGAATGCAAATGCTCGAACCGATAAACCGGAAACACATCAACTTCCTCCAAGTCATGAAATATGGCTTCACCAACGAAAGGCCCAGGGGAGACTACATGTCTAACCAGTGGCTAAGTGGCCAGACCACTGTTTGGATAACTTAAGAAGCCCGTAAAATACCTATTGGTTAATATCAGCCCCCGCTTCGCGTCTACTATGAATCCCGTTGCTTGCGAGTTAAGCGGCTCTGAAGAAAGGGGTTTGCTTTTGATTTAGACGAAAGAGATCCCTTTACTTCAACCAGCTCATACCTTCGGTATCGAAAAACTCGATCAAACTGAACTTGATTGACACCACGGATTTTATTCTTTTCTCGATTGTTTTTTGCCACTTGGGTTGTTGGGAGTTGGGGAAATGGGCCAGGGCAAAGGCGAAAAAATCGTTGGAGAGCTTGGCACTGCTATCCTCGACTTTCTTGGTCGAGGTTGGTAGAGTTTGGCTACGCGGTATACCTGCGAATCTTCGAGCTGGAAGGCTGATATCCAGCATTCTTCGCTTATCTTCTGAAGGTTTATTTTGAATCATGTTTGATACAAGAGAGCATGCTTCGATGAGGGGTGAGGCAGGTATTTGTGTTGTCAGCACCTGACTGAAGGCTAGGAGTGAAAGGGAACCAACGGGTGAGGTTTGGTTTGATTGACCTGGCAGAAGCGTTTCAGCAACTGAAATCCGCGCTAATTATGGTTAGAAAGCCATTGTACATACTATCGGTATTCAACGAAAGCAGCAGGTTTCATTTTGACCCATGAATCCGCCTATATAACGCTCACGAAATCCCATGGTTGCACTGAGGTTTTAGAAGGGAAAAGAAGGCCAAGATACCGACGATAAACAAGGCGTAGCTCAAATTGAGCAGTTAGGCGGCAGACATACGGTGTGATTGGAGTAATACCCAGCAGAGATATTGGAGAATACCGGATACTGGGCAAATCGGGATATTTGCTAGCTGAAAAGGAAACCATTTTCAATGGGAATCAAGTAGAAAATTGCTAACTTCGTCCTCATTTGAACATTTTTGTGAGAAGTGAGCGTATTAGGAATCAATGTTACACTTTAATATACAAGATCTTCGGATTAAGCTATGGGTGAGGTCAGGGCTGATTGCTTTTTCTTTAAATATTGGCAGCGCTCCGGAGTCTGCTTACATAGCTCTACGAAAAATGCACAAATTCTGGGACTGGTCACTGCTTGTTTTGCTCTCCATTTTACTCATCACCCTCGAGGCCCAAGGGCTGCCCAACCTCAACGAGACATGCGTTTATCGAGCCAACCCAGTCAAGAGCCCCTGCAACGACGAGAGGTATACGTGTGACGGGACCACCAAAACCTGCGTGCTGAAGCAATGCAAGTATGATGCGGCCGACAACAAGCCCTACGACCTACCCTTATGCCCAGACAATTTCTACTGCCCCTACGACCAAACCAAATGCCTGATGCAGATTGCCCTGGGAGGGAGCTGTTCTGTGTCAAGAGGCGATGTGTGCCAGGGCGCACCCGACGTTATGTGCTTCCAAGGCACCTGCTCCACAAGATCAGTAGCACTGGGTGAATCTTGCGAGATTGACCACGTGTCGAATTACGAATATGACAACTGCCTGGGCAACGCTTTTTGTTCTCCCACGACCATGGTGTGTGTCGCGCTGTTATCCTCAGGCTCATCCTGCTCGCATAGCCACCAATGCCAGTCAACCGACTGTTTTGAGGGGGTCTGTCGAGCAAGTAGCGACTCGGAGCTTTACCACTCGCTTGCGACCTGGGTGTATATCGTGATTGGTGTAGGCTGCTTTGTAGCTATACTGCTCTGTGCTTCATTTATATATTTCCGTCGCAGACGCCGCATGAGAAACTACAAGCAGATGCTGAGCTCATCCATCGCCAATCTAAATAAGAGCAATTCCGATCAAAGCCCAAATTCAAGCTTCCTGTCACCTCAGCCCTCGCTAAATTCAAGCTTCCGGTCACCCCAACCCTCATTAAATCCCTCCCCGCAAAGAGCGTAAAACATGTAACTAAATCCTAATATAGCCACCCGATCGTTAATAGAAACATCCACAAAATGTATTAAACTGCAACTTTTGATGATACATCCACGAAACGCTTTAAACGGCGACTTACGATGCTTGCTTAAATCTGGCATTAGACCAACTCGATTTGATCGGTCTTCGGATCGTGAGAACTGAATTTAATATAGGCCTTTTCAAATGTCGCACATTTAGAGGCGATTAGGGAATCTTTCGGATGGTTTTTAAGTAACGTGATCGTTTGAGGGCTTTCCGACTTTCCCACGATTCATATTGCTCCATGGTGGGGATTAGGCTCAATAGCGATATGCCTTGGGGCATAAAAACCTCCCTGTAATATATATCTAAACCTCCCTATCCTGACAGGAATCTCTGTTTCGTCAAAGCTTTACCATGTCTACCACTCGCTCATTTTTTGCACTCCGCAACACCGTATCAAAGGTATATTTTGAGTTGAGCTTTCTCCCCAATACCAAACCAACCACCTCTATCTAGGCACGTCTCCATACGACTCGTTCCTTATGCGAGAATGCTAAGCCCTCTGCAAAGGACGTAAGTGGGCCGACTGTTGTCCACTTTCTTAACATACACGTCTAATTCCCCGAAGCTTGGTATCTCACGAGTAGGAGTCTTGGGCGCTGGCCAAATGGGTGCTGGAATCGGTTTGGTTGCTGCCCGTATGGCCAAGGTGCCAGTGACTTTCGTTGACGCGAACCCCGTCCAGCTTGAAAAATCCAGCAAATTTTTGCGTGAGTGTTCCCTCTTGGGTGTACCACGTATATCCAGATACACATACCAATTCGTTTCATTTAGAGGCTCTGTTGGATAAAGACATCTCCAAAGGCAGACTTACTGGCGAGGAAAAGGAAGAAATCATGGGCCGTATGACCTGGTCCGAAAAAGTCGAAGAGTTCAACTCCGCCAACTTTGTTATCGAGGTGAGGGTCAATATTCCGAACGTAACATCAAGAATCATTCAATAACCTTGCAACAGGCAGTTTCGGAGAATGTAGACCTTAAGCGCAAGCTGTTCGGGATCCTTTCTGAAGTTACCACACCAGAAACCATCCTTGCGACCAACACATCCAGTATCAGCATCACCAACATTGCCGCTGCTTCGAGTCGCCCCGAAAAGGTTTGAGTATTAATCTCGCCACCTGGTAGGAATGCTGGCTAACTATGCTCTAGGTTATTGGAATGCATTTTATGAATCCAGTGCCCGTCATGAAGCTTGTCGAGATTATTCCAGGTCTCGCCACTGATGAAAACACCCTCAAAACCACCTTGGGGCTGTCACAAGCCATGGGCAAGGTCACAACTACCAGTCAAGATGTTCCTGGATTCATCGCCAACAGACTATTGATGCCCTACATTAATGAGGCTGTCATCGCACTGGAACAAGGAATCGCCACCAAAGAAGATATCGATACCACCATGAAGCTCGGCACCAACAACCCCATGGGCCCACTTACTCTCGCCGACTTTATCGGGCTCGACACCTGCTTGGCCATCATGCGCGTTCTTCACACCGAACTTGGAGACACCAAGTACAGACCCGCTGTGCTTCTGAAGAAGTACGTGGACGCTGGTTGGTTGGGTAAAAAGTCCGGTCGTGGCTTCTATCAATACTAAGCATTGGTCATCCTCATCCTTATCCCCTCACTCATCTATGCAATAAACGTGACCATGTAGCCATGGTTGATCAGTACCTCCTTGCACATACGACATGTTGAGATGAAACCAAGTGAATGCATAGCTCCAACAGATGGTGTACAGCAAGCGAATATATTTTCCATTCGATTTAAACAAAGGGTGTAGATGCTGGTTGGGTGGACGGGGCCGGGGACGGGGAAATAGTTATTTACACAAACGTACAACTCGTCAGAATACTAAAAACAATGGAAAACAGTTAAGGTGGACGTTAGGGAGATGGAATTAAACTCAGCAGATAAAGTAGTGCAAAAGCCAGTCAGCCGGGGACAGATTAATATGGATCTAAGGGTTCCCCTCCCGAATTGGGAGCAACGGTGTATCTTCACTAGGACAAGTGTCTTGCTTACATATTGGGCACTGGATTCAATGGGCAAATGTTAGGGATAGCGCTAAAGATGATGATAGGCAATCACCGGCGTGCATTGGTACTTACAAATTTCTTACGAGTGGTGAGCCAAGGATCTAGGTTCATTGGTAAATGCTATGGTTAGTTGTTGTCTTTGGGTAAAGCCTCTGGTGGATGCCAATTACCAATGCATTCAACATGGAACTCATGTTTGCACGGGAGGATACGCAATTCATCCTCGTCTATATAGTCTTCCAGACAAATGGCGCATTCTTGTGGTTCGTTGCCCTTTCTTTTCTCCTTGTAGAATTTCTTTTTGGGGAGATTCGATATAACACTTACAGGTGCTAGGTCACGCTTCTCGCGCTGTCTTTGGCGAAATCTCCATAGGCCGTAAATGAATGCCATCATGATAGTAGGGGATAGCAGTGTAACGATTATAACGTCCAGCAAGGGCCTAACCGGAGAAAAAGTTAATCGCGCGCTACAGAAAAGTAAGAGCTGCTAGACTGTTACCAATCCAACATGTCATCCTTAGTTAGTCGGATTAGCATGGGTTCATCTAGGAACAGAGAGAGGTATCGGATTTGCTTGTATTGAGACTGCTGAGTAAACACAGATGGGATCTTCACATCGGTTGTATCTCCTATCCAATCCATATGTTGTCTTGAGTAAGAGAGCCAAGGTATCCTAACAAGTTTTTCAAGCTTACCTGAGGCATACATCGTTACCAAGCTATCAAACTCAGCATCTCCTACAATTACTGCGATAGCTCCTGACTTTTGCATATTACGAACTTTTTCGATGAAAGAGCATTTTCCCCTTTCGACTAGAGCTATCCAGTCTGTAACGGTTGGTGGAGACACAACTGTGCAAGCATGCTTCAGTTCAGGTGCAAGCATCTCCAACGGAATTAGGGTTCCATTGATGCCTTTTTCAGTAAGACGTGGGCCAAAGGCAGCAATGCGGTCCTAGAGAAAAGAATGTTAGCAGAAGGAAATCCAACACAACCAAAGGATGTGGACATACTTGGTACGTATCGTTTGTAGACTAATTTTAAAATAAAACAAAGGTGTGAGTGAAGATTAGGGTGCAAAGAGAGCAATGTGCAATTACCAAAACAATTATGGTTGCATGAACACACGAAGTAAGACCAATGGCGATCCCCAACAACAAAGTACTATATAGCTTCCACAATCTCATCGCTGTCAAAGCTCAATACGCGCTCTATTCTGATATTTAAAGGTAGGTGGTGTATGGGTTAATACGGGTACAATTAGCAAAATTAATAAAGTAATAGCGCAATAGTAAGGTGCGGGATTTTGGGAGAAGGAGGACTAAGATGCTATTCAGAAAAAAAGGCTTTGATGACTGGGCTGTCCAAAAATAGAGAGGTCACCATCATAGGTTCTCCAAATAAATGGATTTGGCCAATCTTTTATGTTGTCCAATCAGATGACAGTGGCTCCGCTGACCAACATGTGCGCAATGACTGCAGGACAGTCTCGAAATTGTGCCAGTTTCTATTAGATCATGTGACTTGCCAACCCTAGCTGTAATTGTTGAAAACAAACTTCATGCCATTGGTCGTGCCTTCTGATCGCACCTTCTGATCGCACAGCAATGCACCTACTTATGAGTGCGCTTATAAAACAATCGCTCATCACAATGAATTGATGCTAGCTATACAGCCGTCTTTGTCCGCTATGCCACGCTTTTCCGCTCGATTAAGGGGCCGTGATATTTTGTACCATCGTCAATATATATACTCGCTGTGTCCAAATTACGGGGCCATTGGTTGACTGGTATATTAAATGTTTGAAGTGGCTGGGTAAACCTGTGTGTACTTCTATTTGAGCACTATGAATGTACTGGAAAAAAGTTGTTTGAGGAAGGCTCCAAGAAGCAATTTGGAGTGTGTGGTTTATATGTTGGAGATGTTGGAAGTGATGGGTGGTGCAAGTAGATTATGTAGCTTTTGCTTAATAATATATGGAATGAAAGGTGGTATTTGTACATTTACCAAGTCTTGACAAAGCAAACATATGAAATATGTTTATGAGGATCCCAAATATATGTGTTTCAAGTTGGTGGCTTATTAGACAATTTTGAATAGTTTCATCAAAATATGATCTGAGATAGTGGAAATGTTGTGAATTGACAGTGCTAATGTTGTAGCTGGTGTCAGAAGTGGATACTTGAATAGTGTTGTAGATTTTGTAGTTATGCCTAAATACTCACTGAACCTACAAATCCTAGAGTATTTTACTCAAATCCCTTGTTGGGATTTACTTGGGGCATTTTACCAAAATATCAGGTACCCAGAATATGAAAACCTGATAAGTTGTCCAAAGATCCCTTTATACTTTAAGTATATTATATGAGTTTGTTTTGCCAAGAATGTCTAAAAGTACAAATAGCACTTTCACATTTAATAAATCAACAAGTAAAAACTGTTGTAAGAGTCTTGGAGATTTTGGAAGTGGTTGGGAGGACAAGTAGATTATGTGGTATTCACTTAATGATTTATTGAATGTAAAAGTAGTATTTATACTTTTACATGGTCCTGGCATTGCAAACACGTAGAATAGGTTTAGGAAGGTCCCAAAAACATGTGTGCAAAGTTTGGGGCTGCTTGGACAACTTTGAGAATTTTCATCTTCTGGGTACCTTGTATTTGTTGTAAAAATTCGTATTTCCACCTAAATATTCACCTAACTTAGTCACTTAGATCATCACCTTCAAATCCTAGAGAATACTGACCAAATTCCTTGTTGGGATATACTTAGAATATTTACCCAGAACATGAAAATTCTCAAAGTTGTCCAAACAGCCCCAAACTTTGCACACATGTTCTTGGGACCTTCCTTAACGTATCCTATGTGTTTGTAATGCCAAGACCAGGTAAAAGTATAAATACTACTTTTACATTCAATAAATCATTAAGTGAAAACCACACAATCTACTTGTTCTCCCAATCACTTCCAATATCTCCAAGACTCTTACAACAGGTTATGAGCCCCAAGCTGTCACTCTCTGCAATGTCTACTACTGCTATTACTGGAATTCTTCCCTCTGCTGAAAAGTTGGATGGCTCTAACTACCAAGTGTGGAAGGTGAAGATTGTTGTAAGAGTCTTGGAGATATTGGAAGTGATTGGGAGAACAAGTAGATTATGTGGTTTTCACTTAATGATTTATTGAATGTAAAAGTAGTATTTATACTTTTACATGGTCTTGGCATTACAAACACGTAGAATAGGTTAAGGAAGGTCCCAAGAACATGTGTGCAAAGTTTGGGGCTGTTTGGACAACTTTGAGAATTTTCATGTTCTGGGTACCTGGTATTTTGGTGAAAATATTCTAAGTAAATCCCGACAAGGAATTTGGTCAGTATTCTCTAGGATTTGAAGGTGATGATCTAAGTGACTAAGTTGGGTGAATATTTAGGTGGAAAATACGAATTTTTACAACACTCCCACTCAGCTAAATGTTCATACTGACTAGTCCTAATTTTGACCTAAGATATTCAAACTTGTCTCTAGCTAATGGTTTGGTAAATATGTCTGCAATCATTTCATCTGTAGGACAGTAAACTAAGCTAACTAAGTTATTCTCTATAGCTTCACATATGAAATGATGTCTAATATCTATGTGCTTGGTTCTAGCATGAAAAGTTGGATTTCTACCTAATTGTATACATCCTTGATTATCTTGAAATAAAGTAATAGGCGTTTTTTGACATAGGCCTAAATCTGTAAAGAGCTTTCTTAACCACATTGCTTCTTTTGTAGCTTCACAGGCTGCCATATACTCTGCCTCTGTAGTAGAAAGTGCTACGGTTGGTTGCTTTCTTGAATTCCATGAAATGGCTCCTTTACAGTAAAGAAAGGTATATCCTGTGGTGGATCTTCTGTCTTCTAAATTTTGTCCCCAATCAGCATCAGAGTATCCCACAAGATCCTGTTCTGAATCCTTATAAGTGTATCTTAAGCAGATATCAGCAGTTCCTTTTAGGTATCTAAAAATCCGCTTAACTGCTGCAATATGATCAGATCCATAATTCTGATTATGTTGGCTGACAACTCCCACTGAATATGAGATATCTGGACGTGTTCCAAGCATGATATATATCAGACTGCCGACCATAGATTGATAAGGAAAGTCAGGGCTTTCAGATGGCACCAAGCTCTCTTGATTTGGTTGAGTTTTGACCAAGTTAAGGTTTGTCTCCATTGGGGTAGCTGCCGGTTTGCAGTCTTCCATTTTGTACTTCTTTAGTATATCTTGAATATACTTGGATTGGCTTAGGGTAATAGTCTGGGTACTTCTGTCTATGGAGAACTTAATCCCTAAGTAGTAACTAAGTTCTCCTAGATCGGACATCTTGAACTCCTTAGATAGGCTGGATTTAGTCTCTTCCAATGTTTCTAGGTTATTGGCGGCTATAATAAGATCATCCACATATAGAGCTAATAGAACTGGATTTGCTCTATCTGGCTTATAGTATATACTATAGTCAGCATTACTCCTTTTGAAACTCAAAGATTCCAAATAAGAATCTATCTTGCAATTCCAGGCTCTCGGTGATTGTTTGAGACCATATAGTGACTTTTTAAGCTTGCAGACCAAATGGGGGTTATCTTGGTCAACAAACCCATCAGGCTGGTCCATATACACGTCCTCATCAAGTTCTCCATTCAAAAATGCAGTTTTTACATCCATTTGATGAATAAAAAACTTATATTTGGCTGCAATAGCCAATATTAATCTGATGGAATTAAACTTGGCTACCGGTGCAAAGGTCTCAGTATAGTCAAGTCCTTTTGTTTGAGAGTATCCTTTGGCTACAAGTCTTGCTTTGTATCTTTCAATTGTACCATCAGCCTTGTATTTTGTCTTGAAGACCCATCTGCATCCAATTGATTTTCGGTTGATTGGTAATTTGACTAAGTCCCAAGTTTGATTTTCCATCAGTGCCTGATATTCCTCAGTCATTGCAGATCTCCAAAACTTTGTCTGAGGGCTATTTAGGGCCTCTTTTACAGTCTGGGGTTCATCAACATGGACTGAATAGGCATAGGCTAAGTTTGTACCCTCATTGATATAGTAATTTGGGCTATTTCTTGTCCGATTGGATCTCCGGGCATTTGATACTGGAATGATCACTTCTGGGATATTCCTGGGCACTGATTCTGGCTGAACCACGGTTGTAGAGTCCTCTGGAGTGAAAAAATTTTCATTGTTTTGCTCTGATTCAATCCTGACAATTGGTGGACTTGAGATCAAATTTTCGTCATCATCTGATGTCATTTTTTGTGAAAATTTTGAATTTTCATCAAACAACACATCCCTGGACTTGATCAGCTTCTTTGCTTTCGGTATTGTAGAGTCTGTATGCCTTACTCTCATTGCAGTAGCCCAAAAATATGCATTTTACACTTTTTGGCTCAAATTTTGACTGATTTCCGGCCAGTTTTTTGGCATATGCTGTACACCCAAATATTCTTAGATGTTCTGCACTTGGTCTGTATCCATACCATGCTTCAAATGGAGTAGAATCACGAAGTATTCTGTTATAACTCCTATTTTTAAGATATACAGCAGTGGCAACTGATTCCGCCCAAAAATCATAGGATAATTTTTGATCATGGATCATAGATCTTGCCATATCAATTATTGATCTGTTAGCTTGTTCTGCTACTCCATTTTGCTGTGGGGAGTATGGTACAGTAGTCTCTTGCTTTATCCCATGAATTTTGCAGAAGTGGATGAAGAGTTTTGAGGTATATTCTCCACCATTGTCAGAGCGTATTTTCTTGATTTTTTCACCAGTTTCTCTCTCCACCATGGCTTTAAACTCCCTGAGCTTAGACAGAGCTTCTTCCTTTCTCTCCATGAAGTAGACCCATGTGTATCTTGTATAATCATCAATAAAAGTGATTAAATACTTCATCCCGCCTAAGGATAAATTTTGCATAGGTCCACACAGATCTGAGTGAATTAGATCTAATTTTTTCTTAGTTTTGATTAACCCAGAGCTCTTGAACGGTTGTCTGGCTTGTTTCCCATATATGCAGGCTTCACAGTGCTCCAAATTAGCTGGGGGATCAATTTTCACTCCAGAAATTAGCTGATCTTTGATCATTTTACGCAAATAATCAAAATTGATGTGTCCAAATCTCCTGTGCCAAAGCATTGGTGTTTCTTCATTTAAGTTACTTATATTGGCTTCCAGATATGATGGAATATAAGTCAACTTGTATAGATTCTGATCTCTGATGCCCAAAGCAATATGAGCACCATTTTGATCAGTGATCCTGCATCCAGAATTGTCAAAACTGAAACTGAGTCCTTCTGCTGTGGCCTTGCTTACAGAGAGTAGGTTCTTGGCTATTTCTGGTACATAGAGTACTTCTTTAAAGGTCAGTGTATGGCTTCCTTCACTGCTTCTAAGGTTTACTTGGATAGTTCCTTCTCCCACTGCATCAAGTGTTCTATCGTCACCCATGAAAACCTTCTTAATTGGAATTTCTTGATATTGGGTAAAAAGTTCTTTTTGGTGTGTAAAGTGTTGAGAAGCTCCAGAGTCAATATACCACGTCTGAGAATCCTTGTTTGTGGTCATATTTAGTGCAGATATGAATAGTCTATCTTCAGTTGTTGCAGCATTTCCATATTCAGGCTTCTTTTGCTGATAATCTCTCTTTTTGAAACACCGGTCTGATGTGTGTCCTTTCCTTTTGCAGTAGTTGCAAAATAGGTTGCTGTTGCCTTTGTAGGGTCTTGGGTACCTCCTTTGTTGGTTATCATTGCTTATTAAAGCATTTTCTTCTTCCTTCTTATTGGCGCTTGATTTTCTTAATTCTTCATCCAGGAGCCTTCCATATACGTAATTTAAGGTCAAATCTTCAGTTCTGGACTCTAGGGCTGATACAAGGCCCTGAAACTCGTCTGTCAGGCTATTCAGGATGGTAACTATCACATCCTCATCAGTAGTTGGTACGCCCACAGATTCCATCTCATCTACCAGCAGGGTAATTCTGTTAATTAGATTTTTCATTTCTTCTCCTGGCAGCATCTTTGTAGTAAAGAATTTTCTTCTCAGATACATTTTCTTGGCAGCTGAACATGACTGGTAGGTGTCTTCTAATGCCTTCCAGGCATTCTTTGCCGTTTTTGCTCTTGAGCATTGAATTAGCAATTTGTCCTTGACATTAAGGCAAATGCAGTTAAAGGCACTTTGTTCTTTCTTCTGGTACTTTAAGGCTTCCTCTCCCACGTTTTTAGGAGGGCATTCTTCTCCCATGACAATATCCCAAAGGCCTCTTTCTTGCAGCAGCATCTTCATCTTCACCTTCCACACTTGGTAGTTAGATCCATCCAACTTTTCAGCAGAGGGAAAAATTCCAGTAATAGCAGTAGTAGACATTGCAGAGAGTGACAGCTCGGGGCTCATAACCTGTTGTAAGAGTCTTGGAGATATTGGAAGTGATTGGGAGAACAAGTAGATTATGTGGTTTTCACTTAATGATTTATTGAATGTAAAAGTAGTATTTATACTTTTACATGGTCTTGGCATTACAAACACGTAGAATAGGTTAAGGAAGGTCCCAAGAACATGTGTGCAAAGTTTGGGGCTGTTTGGACAACTTTGAGAATTTTCATGTTCTGGGTACCTGGTATTTTGGTGAAAATATTCTAAGTAAATCCCGACAAGGAATTTGGTCAGTATTCTCTAGGATTTGAAGGTGATGATCTAAGTGACTAAGTTAGGTGAATATTTAGGTGGAAAATACGAATTTTTACAACAGATGAAGATGCTGCTACAGAAGAGCTTGGATATTGTCATGGAGAAGAATGCCTCCTAAAACATGGGAGAGGAAGCCTTAAAGTACCAGAAGAAAGAACAAAGTGCCTTTAACTGCATTGCCTTAATGTCAAGGACAAATTGCTAATTCAATGCTCAAGAGCAAAAACGCAAAGAATGCCTGGAAGCATTAGAAGACACCTACCAGTCATGTTCAGCTGCCAAGAAAATGTATCTGAGACAAAAATTCTTTACTACAAAGATGCTGCCAGGAGAAGAAATGAAAAATCTAATTAACAGAATTACCCTGCTGGTAGATGAGATGGAATCTGTGGGCGTACCAACTACTGATGAGGATGTGATAGTTACCATCCTGAATAGCCTGACAGACAAGTTTCAGGGCCTTGTATCAGCCCTAGAGTCCAGAACTGAAGATTTGACCTTAAATTACGTATATGGAAGGCTCCTGGATGAAGAATTAAGAAAATCAAGCGCCAATAAGAAGGAAGAAGAAAATGCTTTAATAAGCAATGATAACCAACAAAGGAGGTACCCAAGACCCTACAAAGGCAACAGCAACCTATTTTGCAACTACTGCAAAAGGAAAGGACACACATCAGACCGGTGTCTCAAAAAGAGAGATTATCAGCAAAAGAAGCCTGAATATGGAAATGCTGCAACAACTGAAGATAGACTATTCATATCTGCACTAAATATGACCACAAACAAGGATTCTCAGACGTGGTATATTGACTCTGGAGCTTCTCAACACTTTACACACCAAAAAGAACTTTTTACCCAATATCAAGAAATTCCAATTAAGAAGGTTTTCATGGGTGACAATAGAACACTTGATGCAGTGGGAGAAGGAACTATCCAAGTAAACCTTAGAAGCAGTGAAGGAAGCCATACACTGACCTTTAAAGAAGTACTCTATGTACCAGAAATAGCCAAGAACCTACTCTCTGTAAGCAAGGCCACAGCAGAAGGACTCAGTTTCAGTTTTGACAATTCTGGATGCAGGATCACTGATCAAAATGGTGCCCATATTGCTTTGGGCATCAGAGATCAGAATCTATACAAGTTGACTTATATTCCATCATATCTGGAAGCCAATATAAGTAACTTAAATGAAGAAACACCAATGCTTTGGCACAGGAGATTTGGACACATCAATTTTGATTATTTGCGTAAAATGATCAAAGATCAGCTAATTTCTGGAGTGAAAATTGATCCCCCAGCTAATTTGGAGCACTGTGAAGCCTGCATATATGGGAAACAAGCCAGACAACCGTTCAAGAGCTCTGGGTTAATCAAAACTAAGAAAAAATTAGATCTAATTCACTCAGATCTGTGTGGACCTATGCAAAATTTATCCTTAGGCGGGATGAAGTATTTAATCACTTTTATTGATGATTATACAAGATACACATGGGTCTACTTCATGGAGAGAAAGGAAGAAGCTCTGTCTAAGCTCAGGGAGTTTAAAGCCATGGTGGAGAGAGAAACTGGTGAAAAAATCAAGAAAATACGCTCTGACAATGGTGGAGAATATACCTCAAAACTCTTCATCCACTTCTGCAAAATTCATGGGATAAAGCAAGAGACTACTGTACCATACTCCCCACAGCAAAATGGAGTAGCAGAACGAGCTAACAGATCAATAATTGATATGGCAAGATCTATGATCCATGATCAAAAATTATCCTATGATTTTTGGGCGGAATCAGTTGCCACTGCTGTATATCTTAAAAATAGGAGTTATAACAGAATACTTTGTGATTCTACTCCATTTGAAGCATGGTATGGATACAGACCAAGTGCAGAACATCTAAGAATATTTGGGTGTACAGCATATGCCAAAAAACTGGCCGGAAATCAGTCAAAATTTGAGCCAAAAAGTGTAAAATGCATATTTTTGGGCTACTGCAATGAGAGTAAGGCATACAGACTCTACAATACCAAAGCAAAGAAGCTGATCAAGTCCAGGGATGTGTTGTTTGATGAAAATTCAAAATTTTCACAAAAAATGACATCAGATGATGACAAAAATTTGATCTCAAGTCCACCAATTGTCAGGATTGAATCAGAGCAAAACAATGAAAATTTTTTCACTCCAGAGGACTCTACAACCGTGGTTCAGCCAGAATCAGTGCCCAGGAATATCCCAGAAGTGATCATTCCAGTATCAAATGCCCGGAGATCCAATTGGACAAGAAATAGCCCAAATTACTATATCAATGAGGGTACAAACTTAGCCTATGCCTATTCAGTCCATATTGATGAACCCCAGACTGTAAAAGAGGCCCTAAATAGCCCTCAGACAAAGTTTTGGAGATCTGCAATGACTGAGGAATATCAGGCACTGATGGAAAATCAAACTTGGGACTTAGTCAAATTACCAATCAACCAAAAATCAATTGGATGCAGATGGGTCTTCAAGACAAAATACAAGGCTGATGGTACAATTGAAAGATACAAAGCAAGACTTGTAGCCAAAGGATACTCTCAAACAAAAGGACTTGACTATACTGAGACCTTTGCACCGGTAGCCAAGTTTAATTCCATCAGATTAATATTGGCTATTGCAGCCAAATATAAGTTTTTTATTCATCAAATGGATGTAAAAACTGCATTTTTGAATGGAGAACTTGATGAGGATGTGTATATGGACCAGCCTGATGGGTTTGTTGACCAAGATAACCCCCATTTGGTCTGCAAGCTTAAAAAGTCACTATATGGTCTCAAACAATCACCAAGAGCCTGGAATTGCAAGATAGATTCTTATTTGGAATCTTTGAGTTTCAAAAGAGTAATGCTGACTATAGTATATACTATAAGCCAGATAGAGCAAATCCAGTTCTATTAGCTCTATATGTGGATGATCTTATTATAGCCGCCAATAACCTAGAAACATTGGAAGAGACTAAATCCAGCCTATCTAAGGAGTTCAAGATGTCCAATCTAGGAGAACTTAGTTACTACTTAGGGATTAAGTTCTCCATAGACAGAAGTACCCAGACTATCACCCTAAGCCAATCCAAGTATATTCAAGATATACTAAAGAAGTACAAAATGGAAGACTGTAAACCGGCAGCTACCCCAATGGAGACAAACCTTAACTTGGTCAAAACTCAACCAAATCAAGAGAGCTTGGTGCCATCTGAAAGCCCTGACTTTCCTTATCAATCTATGGTTGGCAGTCTGATGTATATCATGCTTGGAACACGTCCAGATATCTCATATTCAGTGGGAGTTGTCAGCCAACATAATCAGAACTATGGATCTGATCATATTGCAGCAGTTAAGCGGATT